>CM069137.1:1320923-1498463 GCA_035221665.1 Okamejei kenojei
ATTGGTGGGGGGTAGGGGGTGTTATGGTTTATGAAGAAGAGAGGAGAAAAAGGAAGTAAGTAGAAAAGTTAATATGTATGAATATATATAATATTTATATTTAATTAAAGAAATTTTTAAATTATACGTCCCAATTTAGAACGGTAGGTGAGGAAACACTTTTCTCACAGAGAGTTTGAATCAGTGTAATTCTCTGCCTCTGAAGGGCGGTGGAGGCAGGTTCTAGAATCTCTGATGCTAAAAGAGAGAGCTAGATAGAGCTTTTTAAGATAGCGGAGTCAGGGATTATGGGGAAAGGTCAGAATGGGGTTCTGAATGGGGATATCAGCCATGATCGCATTGAATGGCGGGCTGGCCGAATGGCCTACTCCTGCTCTATTGACTATTTGTCCTAATTAAACACTACAGACCCACACGTTTTTGAGAGTGGGAGGAAATCGAAGCACCCGAAATTAGCCTACAAGCATTCACGTGGTGAAACATTGCAAGCTCCCGAACAGCCAGCAATCGTGGTCAGGATGGAACGCCGGGTCTCTGACGCTGTGAAGGCGGAGGCTCCCACCAAGCGCCACCGTAACGGCCCGCCCACCTGCCGATGGTCTTTGTGTTATATGAGTTTTACAAGGGTCATTTCCCCCTGGCTTGTTCTGGGCAACGAGGTGTCGACACAGAACACTAAAGAGCCTGCCCCACTTGGCGATTTTTTTTCGTGTCTATCCATTTTCACCAAAAGAATTTGAACATTGCGAAATCATCCAGCGGCGACAGAAAAAATGTTTGCACAGTCGAAGAAAAAAACCTCACAACGTCCCGTCACGAGCTGCGACGTTTCGGTGACCCTATACTTCCGTCAATTATGCCGGCATTCGGCGAAAAAATCGTCAAGTGGGACAGGCACGATAGTTTCCAGTGACAAATGCATTTCTCACACACGCAAGGGCGTCACGGTGAGCAAAGCACATGTAGAGCTGCTGCCTCACAACTCCAGCGACCCGGGTCCAATCCTGACTACGGGTGCTGTCTGTACGGAGTTTGTAGTAACGTTCTTCCATTTCTCCCTCTCTCACTTCTTCTCTCTCCTCCCTCCCTCCTCCCCGTGACCCTGCGTGGATTTCACTCGAGATCTTCGGTTACCCCCAATACTCCAAAGACTGCAGGATTTGTAGGTTAATAGGCTTGGTGTAAATGTAAATAAGTCCCCAGTTGTGTAGTAGTGGTTAGTGTCGGGGAATAAGCGCTGGTCATGCGGGCTCAGTGGGAAAAGTTTCTTCTGCGCCGGAATCACCAACTAAAACTTTTTTTAAATTAATAGAAGCAATTGTACAATATTAAAAACATTTCGGCATCTAAGATAGTAATGCAATTATTGTACAGCCTTCATTTTAACCTTATAAAAAACCTGAAAATGAAAAAGAAAAGAAAAAAAGGAGAAATCAAGAAATGGGAAACAGTGAAAAGGATAGGTCGAAAACGAGCAAAGGAAAGACCCCAAAACCACCAAAGATAGTGTGGCTGAATATATTGAAATAAGAAAAAAAGGAAAGGTGAAATATATCTTGCCCCTTGTCCCCCCCCCGCTGGCCACCTCATCCAACCACATCGATTTAATTAGATTTGTGTTGGCGCCATACAGTTCTTGTAAGAAATCGTGAAGGGTGTCCATGTCTGAGAAATTGGTCTGAGTTTTTCACGCCAAACAAGCCTAATGTTTTTCCCATCTAGTAGTGTCCTCGGCCATGTTTTGATCCACATGGTCACTGTAAGAATCGAAAGTAAAACTAAACTGAATCCTGCAGTACGTGGAGGCCAAGAAGACCGCGTGACCGTGGACTCAGCACCGACTCAAGATGACGATGATGTGGTGATTGGGAAGCTTATGTCTTCATGCAGTAGGACACCAAACCAGTTTTTTCACTCCCGCCGCCCGTGCCCCACAGTAGTGAACAGTGTGCAAACAGGCCTTCAGCACCAAACTTGCCCACACCGGCCAACATGGTAGGAATTGAGGAATGCGTGGAACAAGGATCTAGGAATAACTGTGCAATTCCCGAATGTGAAATCGCACATAGATATTTGGTGGTAAAGAAGCCTTTTTTGCTGGCCTTTATAAATCAGAAGCATTGAATATAAGTAGGAAGTAATTTAAAATTGTCCAGGCATTGGTAAGACCAATCTGAGTAATGGTGTACAATTTTGGTCGCCTAGTTATAGAGGATGTCAACAAAATAAGAGATATACAAGAAAGAGTTACTAGAAGTTGCCAGGGTTCCGCAACTAGGTTACAAAAATTCAATCAACAAGTTAGTCTTTATTCTGGAGCGCAAAGTTAAGGTGGACTTGATTGAGGTCTTTTAAAATGATAAAGGATAGACAGAGTTGACGTGGGTTACTTTTCCCATGAGGGCAGGGAAGATTCAAAACAAGAGGGCATGACATGAGAATAAGGACAGAAGTTTCGGGCTAACTTGAGGGGGAACTTCTTTACGCATAGGGTGTGGCTGTGTGGAAATGAGCTTCCTGCAGAAGTGGTGAGGCATGATCGATTTAACATGTAAGAGTAAAGTGATAGGTATATTGGAACGTGAAGGGAATGAGCATAGGTCTGATGCAGGTAGATGGCTCGGGGAAAACAAATGTCGCACGGACTAAGGCCGAGAGGCCTGGTTGAGGGCGTCTGGATTTTTTTATGGTTAAATGTCCCGCTATACTAATCCCACCTGTCCATATCCCTCCAAACCTGTCCGCACCAGTACCTGTCTAACTGTCTCTGAAGGAAACATGGGATAGTCGCCAGCATACAACTACTCACACAGGCACTCGTTCCTACACACCACCACCCTCTGTGTGGCAAACGTTACCCCTCGGATGCTATGATATATTTATTGACTATTATGTAAATATATTGCTATTGTTATAAATTTCGCCTACTCCGCTGCAAAATCTCCTCAAGGTATGCCTACTTTGAAGAAGTTCTCCTCCTCTCTCCGAATACAGTTTACCACTGTCTCCCCTCTTCCTTTCTTCTTTCTTCCTGCCCCACACCCTAACATCATCAGTCGGAAGAAGGGTCCGACCCTTAAAACGTCACCTATTCCTTCACCTGTATAGATGCTGCCTCACCTGCCTGAGTTTTTCTCCAGCATTTTTGTCTACCTCGATTGCTATTAAATCTTTTCCCCCCCTTCACCTTGAACCCTAGGTCCTCTGGACCTCGATTCCCCGACTCTGGCAAGAAGACTCTGCGTCTACCGATCTATTCCCCTCATGGTCTTATTACACGTGTGACCACGAGCTGTCTGTCTGGATTTATACGTTCTCCCGTTGTATCCTGCGTCACCCTTAACCGTTAAATTGAGTTAGTTTAGTTTATTGTCCACATTAGCTGAGAACATGAAAGGCTTTTTGTTGGCGTGCTATCCCTCAGGGAATTACTACCCAGCGGTATGAATATTGAACTTCCGTAACTAAAAGTAACCCTTGCTTTCCCTCTCTCTCCATCTCAGTCCCCCACCCAAGTCTCCGACTAGTTCCACCTGGCCTCCTGAGGATTCATTTTACTCATTATGCCTCGTCGTCACCTTCCCCTCAGTTATAACAATTACCCTGCTCTACAGTTTCCATGAAGCTTAATCCCCTTTGATCTCATCGTTTTCACAGCTACCCCTTCCATAGCTCTGTCTCCCTCCTCCCCTGAGCCTTTCAGCCTGAAGAAGGTCTCGAACCCGAACGTCGCCCAGTCCTTCTCTCCAACATGAGGCTGCCTGTCCCCTGAGTTACCCAGCATTTATGTCTTATCTCCTGCGGGAAAACTATGATTGATTACAATCAGCCGTCCACACGTACAGATACAGGATAAGGGTCATGTTTAGAGTGCAAGGTAAAGCCCAGGTAAATCCAACAACATTTATTGCCAAAATTAACAGTGATTCTGATACAGGGCAATTCAAAAGTTTGTTCGCGGTTTCTCCCAGTTAGAATAGATATGTCAGACCACACTCTCTAGATGATGAGTAGGACAGTTTCATTTGCTGGTATAAAACTGGAAGAAACTGAAGATCCTTCCGACCAAAACCCATTGAGCTCATTAAGCCGATGTCAGGCCCATTTGAGTACTCTGTTGAAAAATTGGTCCCCATATCAGAGAAGGATACCAGCTCTGAGAGGTCCAAAGAGGTTTACAAAACGATCCCAGGAATGAGTGAGTTAACATATGACGAGCTTTGTTGCGGCACTGGCCTGTCCTCGCTGGAGTTTAAAGAATGAGGGGGCCACACGACTCGTTGAAACTACAGAGGCAGTGAAAGAGACCTGGATAGAGTGGAAGTGGAGAGGATGGTTTCCATAAGTGGAGAGTCTAGGACCAGAGGTCACAGCTTCAGAATTAAAAGAGCGGCTCTTTTAGGAAAGAGGGGGAGGAGAATTTCTTTAGTCAGGGGTGGTTGAATCTGTGGAATTCATGCCACAGAAGGCCTGTGGAGGCCACAAGTCATGCAGTGAGAATATTTTTAAAGGCAGAGATAGACGATGTTGTGATGATTACGCGAGAACCGGTTGTCAAGGTTTATGGGGAGAAGGCAGGAGAATGGGTTAGAGAAGGCGGAGAGATAGAATCAGCCATTATTGTTGTCGGAATAGACTCGATGGGCCCGAATGGCCTAATTCTGATCCTATCACTTGTGAAAGTGTGAAACGTCATTCATTTTCTCCAGAGATGCTGCCTGACCCGTCGAGTTACGCCAGCACTCTGCGTGCGTGTGTGTGTGTTCCTTCCATTATCAGGCAACCAGAGCTGCAAGCAGTGCTATGCTCTGGCTTCCCATTTTCTCTTCCTGTTAATAATTATTGCCTGTAATTTGAAACGCCAGAGAAAGGCAGCTCTTTGTTTCCTCGTGGGAGCCAGGTTAGCCTCAGACCTGTGCACATGAATTTGCATTTGTTTAATCTGCGGTGAGGTAATTGATTTGAGAGAAATTTTATATTAAATGCCTTTGTTTCACCGCTGAGCATTGTTCATGCTGTCACACGCAAGTTTACCGTACCTTCTATCTGAATACGTGGCACCGCTCTATTGTATCTGCCTATTTCAGCTAATCAGCCTTTCCAGTTTGTGAGTGGCTGGCCAGGATAATTCAAGTGTTCACTGCATACTAGGAAAGAATAAGGGGCAAGCCATTTAGAACGGAGATGAAGAAACACTTTTTCTCACAGAGAGTTGTGAGTGTGTGGGATTCTCTGCCTCAGAGGGCGCTGGAGGCTGGTTCCCTTGATACTTTCAAGAGAGAGCTAGATAGGGCTCTTAAAAATAGCGGAGTCAGGGAATATGGGGAGAAGGCAGGAACGGGGTACTGATTGGGGATGATCAGCCATGATCACATTGAATGGCGGTGCTGGCTCGTAGGGCCGAATGGCCTACTGCACCTATTGTTTATTGTCTAGGGTTGCCGACTTTCTCACTCCCAAATAAGGGACAAACGGTCAAAATACGGGACAAATTCCCGACGGCGATTCGTTGACCGACTGGGCCGTGGCTGGGTGGATGATGAGTTGGCCCGGGTGCTGGACTGCACACAAAGCCCAGCCGGCGGGCCAGCTGAGGAGTTTTGGCCCAGGGCCGCGCGGCATTGAGTGCAAAGTCCGACGCCCCGTCCAACTCGTGACCCGATGAGCGGCCGTGAGAAGGGGGGGTGGTGGTGGTGTTGGCGGTAAGCGAAGGTCCAAAGGTCGGACAGCTGGCCGGGCTGCCGACTGACCAACGGGGCCACGGGCGAGGCGCTGCTCCTGCTGCTGCACTCCATGGGCTGCGCTACGTCGGGACGGGTGAGGCGGTGCCGGACGCGGCGCTCCGACCCGACAGTCCCCGCGACCTGAGTAATAGCGGTCAAATACCGGACAAGGGTGGGCCCACACGGGACAAACCAATTTAGCCCCAATATACGGGATGTCCCGGCTAATACAAGACAGTTGGCAACCCTGCTCTCCACAGACGCTGCCTGACCTGCTGCCTATCGCCAACATCCTTTTCATAGTCATGCAGCGCTGAAACAGGCCATTCGGCCCACCAAATGTATCCCTTCTCTCTTTATAAGTTAATAAGTGATAGGAGCAGGATTAGGCCCATCAGGTCTACTCCACCATTCATTCATAGCTGATCTTTTCCTCTCAACCGCATTCTTCTCCACATAACCCCTGACATTCGCTCTAATCAAGAATCTATCTATCTCTGCCTTAAAAATATCCACTGACTTGACCTCCACAGCCGTCTGTGGCAATGAATTCACCACCCTGTCGTCCTCCTCATCGCCTTCCTGAAGGAACGTCCTTTAATTTTGAGGCTACAACCTCTAGTCATAGATTAAAACAGTGTGGAGATATGCCCTTCGGCCCAACTTGCCCACACCGGTCAACAATGTCCCAGTTACCCTAGTCCCACTTGCCTGTGCTTTGTCCATAGCCCTCCAAACCTGTCCTATCCATGTACCTGTCCAACTGTTTCGTAAACAGTCCTGGACTCTCCCACTAGTGGAAACATCCTCTCCGCATCCACTCTATCCAGGCCTTTCACTATTCTGTACATTTCAATGAGGTCCCCCCTCATTCTTCTAAACTCCAGCGAGTACAGGCCCAGTGCCGACAAACGCTCATCATATGTTAACCCACTCATTCCCGGGACCATTCTCGTAAACCACCTCTGGACCCTTTCCAGAGCCGGCACATCCTTCCTCAGATATGGAGCCGAAAACGGCTCACAGTACTCCATATGCTTGTTCCATACACCCACTGTGTGGAAAAAGTTACCCCTCATATTCCTATGAAATCTTTTCCCCTTCACCTTAAACCTATGTCCTCTGATCCTCGATTCATCTACTGATCTATTCCCGATCTTCCTGATCTATTCCTCTCATGATCTTTACACCTCTATAAGATCACCCCCTCGAGCGGGTAAGATCATCTCTGACCCCTCTCACCCTGGCCACAAACTCTTTGAATCACTTCCCTCAAAGCTGCCACAGCCAGACAAAAAAACTGTTTTTTTCCTACGACCAGTAGCTCTGGTAGTTTATTCTTTTCACGTGTTTAAATTATAATGTTTTATTTTTAATTGTCTATTGTAAGTCGTATTGTTACTTGCGAGTGGTGCATCAAGGCAAGTTCCTTGTATGTGTACATACTTGGATAAGAACATTTATTCTATTCTATTCTATCCTCCTGCGCTCCAGGGAATAGATTTCCGGCCTACTCAACCTCTCCCTATAGCTCACACCATCGAGTCCTGGCAACGCCCTCCTACATTCTGACTTCTTATACAGAAATATAAATATACTTATATAAATATAAATATACTTATTATTTGTGCTCCGTCCCTCTGCGCTGCATGGTCCCTGGGCGTTGCGGTGATTGTGTTGGCCGTGGGGTTGTAAACAATAGACAATTGGTGCAGGAGTCGGCCATTTGGCCATTCGGGCCAGCACCGCCATTCAGTGTGATCATGGCTGATCATCCACAATCAGTACCCCGTTCCTGCCTTCTCCCCATATCCCCTGACTCTGCTATCTTTAAGAGCCCTATCTAGCTCTCTTGAAAGTATCCAGAGAACCGGCCTCCACCGCCCTCTGAGGCAGAGAATTCACAGACTCACCACTCTCTGTGAGAAAAAGTGTTTCCTCGTCTCCGTTCTAAATGGCTTACCCCTTATTCTTAAACTGTGTGGCCCCTGGTTCTGGACTCCCCCAACATCGAGAACATGTTTCCTGCCTCCAGCGTGTCCAAATCCTTAATAATCTTATATGTTTCAATAAGATCCCCTCTCATCCTTCTAAATTCCAGAGTACACAAGCCCAGCTGCTCTATTCTCACAGCATGTGACAGTCCCGGGAATTAACCTTGTAAACCTACGCTGCACTCCCTCTTCAATGTCCTTCCTTAAATTTGGAGATGGAAGCTGCACACAATACTCCACAATATCTCACTAGGGCCCTGTACAACTGCAGAAGGACCTCTTTGTCCATCTTGTTTCGAATATTGACATCGTTGTCATCGTCCGTCCTGAAAAGGACGCAAGCTTGCGGCGACAATCCGTGTACTTTGTGCCACTGCTGATGTGTTTTGTTTCCGTGAACCTCGAAGGAGTTCAAGGAGGGTCGACGTGCGAGTCACACTGCCCCCCAGGTGCTGTTCAGCCACCGCGAGCCCCCCCTCGAGCTGAAGGACACGGACGCGGCCGTGGGCGATAACATCGGCTACATCACCTTCGGTAAGTCCACGCTCCCCGCCAGCTACGTGCAGTTTAGTTTATTGTCACGAGTAACGAGGTACAGTGAAAAGCTTTCTATTGCGTGCTAACCAGACTGTAAGATTAGTCAGAGAACTGGGAAGGGGAAGGGAAGGAGTGAGAGGGAAAGGCAAGGGCTATTTGAAGTTGGAGAAGTCAATGTTCATACCGCTGGGGTGTGAGCTGCCCAAGTGAAATATGAGGTGCTGCTCCTCCAATTTGCACTGGGACTTACTCTGACAATTGTGGAGGCCCAGGACAGAAAGGTCAGTGTGGGAATGGGAGGGGAGTTAGCAGCCGGGAGATCAGGTAGGTTTTGGCAGACTGAGCGGAGGTGTTCAGCGAAACGATCGCCGAGCCTGCGCTAGGTCTCGCCGATATATAGGCCAGTTCTGTTTATTGTCACGTGTACCGAGGTACAGTGAAAGGCTTTTTATTGCGTGCTAACCAGTCAGCGGGAAGACAATACACGCTTACAATCGAGCCGTTCACATCGTCTCCGCGGATCTCCAACAAGTCCTCCAATGAATAGAAAATTGGCTTTATGGGAAGGTGATGGTGGAATGTGTGGGAAGGAACTGCAGATGCTGGTTTAAACCGAAGAAAGACACAAAATGCTGGAGTAACTCAGCGGGACAGGCAGCATCTCTGGAGAGAGGAATAGGTGACGTTTCAGGTCGAGGCCCTTCTTCGGGTGATGGTGGCGGCCTGTGACTAGCGATGGGCCTCAGGGTCTGTTACTGTTGCCACCTACATCAATGATTTAGATGAGAACATACAGGGCAAGATTAGCAAGTTTGCTGATGATACAAAGGTGGGTTGTTTTACAGGTAGTGAAGATGGGTGTGAACGATTGCAGCAGGATCTGGATCGATTGACCAGGTGGGCGGAGGAATGGTTGATGGAATTTAATACAGAGAAGTGTGAGGTGTTGCATTTTGGAACGTCTAATAAGGGCAGGACCTACACAGTGAATGGTCGGCCTCTGGGGAGTATAGAGCAGAGGGATCTAGTACAGGTGCATGGTTCCTTGAAGGTCGACGCACAGTTAGATAAGGTGGTCAAACAGGCGTTTGGCACTTTGGCCTTCATCAGTCAGAGTATTGAGTATAGAAGGTGGGAGGGCATGTTGCAGTTGTATAAGACGTTGGTGAGACCGCATTTAGAATATTGTGTTCAGTTCTGGGCGCCGTGTTATAGCAAAGATGTTGTCAAGCTGGAAAGGGTTCCAAGATGATTTACGAGGATGTTGCCAGGACTAGAGGGTGTGAGCTACAGGGAGAGGTTGAGCAGGCTGGGTCTCTATTCCTTGAAGCGCAGGAGGATGAGGGGAGATCTTATAGAGGTGTATAAAATCATGAGAGGAATAGATCGAGTAGAGGCACAGAGTCTATTGTCCAGGGTAGGGGAATCGAGGACCATAGGACAGGTTTAAGGTGAAGGGGAAAAGATTTAATAGGAATCTGAGGGGTAACATTTTCACAGCGAGGGTGGTGGGTGTATGGAACAAGCTGCCGGAGGAGATAGTTGAGGCAGGTACATGGATCCCGGTGTTTAAGAAACGGTTAGGCAGGTACATGGATAGGACAGGTGTGGAGGGATATTCTACCAAAAGCAAGCATGTGGGACTGGTGTAGATAGAGTCACAGAGTGATACAGCATGTAAACAGGCCCTTCGGCCCAACTTGCCCACACCGGCCAACATGTAACAGCGACACTAGTCCCACATGCCCGGGTTGGGTCCATATGCCTCCAAACCTGTCCTATCTATGAATATGTCTCCGCCTACATTCTTTCCTTATCTCACCGCCTCCCCTGACATCAGTCTAAAGAAGGGTATCGACCCCAATTCCTTCTCTCCAGAGATGCTGCCTGACCCGCTGAGTTACTCCAGTATTTTGTGTCTACCTTCGATTTACCAGCATCTGCAGTTTTTTCTTAAACGATGGGATAGTCCCTGCCACAACTACCTCCTCTGG
The DNA here is from genome assembly GCA_035221665.1 of Okamejei kenojei. Taxonomy (NCBI): domain Eukaryota; kingdom Metazoa; phylum Chordata; class Chondrichthyes; order Rajiformes; family Rajidae; genus Okamejei; species Okamejei kenojei. The sequence goes on from CM069137.1 coordinate 1,331,172, forward strand.
CAGCTCGTTCCATACACCCACCACCCTCTGTGCGGAAATGTTACCCCAGGTTCTTATAAAATCTTTCCCCTCTCAACTCAAATCTATGTCCTCTACTGTATGACTCTATGTGTGGCTGATGGCCAGAGTGAGTGAAGATCTGGGCCGGAGGGAATGAGTGATGGGAGATCAGATGAGAACCATTCTTGCTATTGAGGGAGTGCAGCGTAGGTTCACCCGGTCAATTCCCGGGATGGCGGAACTGTCGTATGCTGAGAGAATGGAGCGGCTGGGCTTGTATACTCTGGAGTTTAGAAGGATGAGAGGATATCTTGTTGAAATATATAAGATTATTAAGGGTTTGGACACGCTTGAAGCAGGAAACGTGTTCTCGGTGTTGGGGGAGTCCAGAACCAGGGGCCACAGTTTAAGAATAAGGGGTAAGCCATTTAGAATGGAGACGAGGAAACACTTTTTCACACAGTGAGTTGTGAGTCTGTGGAATTCTCTGCCTCGGGGGGGCGGTGGAGGCTGGTTCTCTGGATATTTTCAAGAGAGAGTTAGATAGGGCTCTTAACGATAGCGGAGTCAGGGGATATGGGGAGAAGGCAGGAACGGGGTACTGATTGGGGATGATCAGCCGTGATCACATTGAATGGCGGTGCTGGCTCGAAGGGCCGAATGGCCTACTCCTGCACCTATTGTCTATTGTCTATAACAATTAAATAAATATGGAACAAAAATCAAATTGGGAACCTTTTATGAAGTCGCTTCCTCTGGGGACCCAAATGCTTCCTAACTTTAGTACCTTTATTAAACTGTAGTCAGGGGAAGTAGCTGAGGCAGGTACAATAACAAGGTGTAAAGGACGTGATTTATTTAAAGGTACAGCATGGAAGAGGCCCGCTGAGTCCACACCGACCAGGGACCACCCGTTCACACTAGTTCAATGCTACCCCACTCTCTCAACCACTCCTGACACAATCGGGGCAATTTACAAACCTGCACGTCTGTGGAGTGTGGGAGGAAACCGGAGCACGCGGAGAAAACCCACGCAGGTCACGGGGAGAGAACATGCAAACTCCGTACAGACAGCGCCCCGCAGTCAGGATCACACCTGGGGCTCTGGTGCCGCGAGGCAGCAGTTCCACCCGCTGCGCCACCGTGCCGCCCAGAGGAGGTATATGGATAGGAAAGGTTTAGAGGGATGTGGACAAATGGGGCATCTTGGTCGGCACAGACAAGATGGGCCGAAAGGCCTGTTTCCTTGCTATATGACTGTGCATTGTGGAGTACTGTGTACCGTGTAAGGTAGACAAAAACGCTGGAGAAACTCAGCGGGTGAGGCAGCATCTATGGAGCTTCAAGGTCTGAAGAAGGGTCTCGACTCGAAACGTCACCTATTCCTTTGCTCCATAGATGCTGCCTCATCCCACTGAGTTTCTCCAGCATTTTTGTCTACCTTCGATTTTTCCAGCATCTGCAGTTCTTTCTTAAACTGCAGATGCTGGAACAGAGTGTGCTCTGTTTCAAATATTGCTGGTCCTCTTGTGAAAGTGATTTGGGTCTGCATGTCTGAGGGTGCAAATGCTTGCGGCTACCCAAGGCCACTGACATAGTCTCACCCCAAAAACTATCAGTTCAAACATACATAGATTCTCCCAAACATTTATAAGCACATTTCCTACAGCATTTATCTCGGTGTTTTGTAATCTTCCGTGCGAGCTTTGAGTCGTAGACTCGTGCGGCACTGAAGCACAGAGTTGCTGCCGAACAGCGGCAGAGACCCAGGTTCCATCGTGAACACGAGGGACTATTTTGTGCCATTTACAGAAGCCAATTTGCCTGCAAACCTGTACGTCTTTGGAGTGTGGGCGGAAATCTTCAGCAATCCCACGCGGTCACAGAGAGAATGTACAAACTCCAGACGGACACAAAACGCTGGAGTAACTCAGCGGGGCGGGCAGATCTCTGGAGGGAAGGAGTGGGTGACGTTTCGGGTCGAGACCCTAGGGTCACCCCGTCCTTCTCTCCAGAGATGCTGCCTATCCCGCTGAGTTACTACAGCGTTTTGTGTCTTATCTTCGGGTTTAAACCAGCATCTGCAGTTCCTTCCTACACGTGCAAACTCCGTACAGACAGCAGCCGCAGTCATGATCAAACCCGGGTCTCTGGCGCTGCGCTACTGTGCCGCCCCACTGGACTGCCGGCTGGTGTGTGGTGGGACTGCCGGCTGGTGTGTGGTGGGACTGCCGGCTTGTGTGTGGTGGGACTGCCGGCTTGTGTGGTGGGACTGCCGGCTGGTGTGTGGTGGGACTGCCGGCTTGTGTGTGGTGGGACTGCCGGCTTGTGTGGTGGGACTGCCGGCTTGTGTGTGGTGGGACTGCCGGCTTGTGTGTGGTGGGACTGCCGGCTTGTGTGGTGGGACTGCCGCTTGTGTGGTGGGACTGTGTTGCCGGCTGGTGTGTGGTGGGACTGCCGCTGGTCTGCCGGCTTGTGTGGTGGGACTGCCGGCTTGTGTGTGTGGGACGCAGGCTTGTGTGGTGGGACTGCCGGCTTGTGTGTGGTGGGACTGCCGGCTTGTGTGGTGGGACTGCCGGCTGGTGTGTGGTGGGACTGCCGGCTTGTGTGTGGGGACTGCCGGCTTGTGTGGTGGGACTGCCGGCTTGTGTGTGGTGGGAGCGGCTTGTGTGTGGTGGGACTGCCGGCTTGTGTGGTGGGACTGCCGGCTTGTGTGTGGTGGGACTGCCGGCTTGTGTGGTGGGACTGCCGGCTTGTGTGGTGGGACTGCCGGCTGTGTGGTGGGTGGGACTGCCGGCTGTGTGATGGGACTGCCGGACTGGGCTGTGTGAATGCCGGCTGTGTGTGGTGGGACTGCCGGCTGGTGTGGTGGACTGCCGGCTGGTGTGCTGTGGTGCCTTGTGTCTGCCGGCTCTGCCGCTTGTGGTGGGACTGCCGGATGCCGGCTGGTGTGGTGGGACTGCCGGCTGGTGTGTGGGACTGCCGGCATGTGTGGTGGGACTGCCGGCTTGTGTGGTGGGACTGCCGGCTGGGCTGCGATCCGCGTTCCCCATCCTCCGCTCACTCTGAGCCACCGTTAACGCCCATGTTTCTGTTTTACCAGTGCTGTTCCCACGTCACACCAACCCCAGCACCCGTGACAACACCATCAACCTGATTCACACCTTCCGGGATTACCTGCATTACCACATCAAGTGCTCCAAGGTGAGTCTCCAAGTCTCCAACCTGCTCCAGCCGTCGCTGTTTTGACCTTGTCCAGTTTGATCCTGGTGTGAACTGGTGTTGGTTCATCACTGACACTCGAGGGAGAGTCTCGGACCAGAGGGCACAGCCTCTGGACGAGAGGATGCACCTTTACAAAGGCAATGAGGAGCAATGTAATGCCGAGGTTTTATAAGTTCATAAGTTATGGGAGCAGAATGAGGCCATTCGGCCCACCAAGTCTACTACGCCATTCAATCATGGCTGATCTATACAATTCAATTCAATTCAATCTTTAATTGTCATTGTGCAGTGTACAGTACAGAGGCAACAAAATGCAGTTAGCATCTCAGCCAGAGGATCGAACATAGAATAATGAACAGTAAAATATATATATACAAACAGTTTTAGTAGTGCAAAAGCACTGGTCAGGTCGCATTTGGAGTATTGTGAGCAGTTTAGGGTCGCATCTCAAATACAAAAGATAGAGCAAAGAGAAATAATAGATAATAATAGACAATAGGTGCAGGAGTAGGCCATTCGGCCCTTCGTGCTAGCACCGCCATTGAATGTGATCCTGGCTGATCATCCCCAATCAGTACCCCGTTCCTGCCTTCTCCCCATATCCCCCTGACTCCGCTATTTTAAAAAGCCCTATCTAGCTCTCTCTTGAAAGCATCCAGAGAACTGGCCTCCACCGCCCTCTGAGGCGGAGAATTCCACAGATTCATAATGCAGAATATTGTTCCCGGCACCCACGCAAGCAACATAACTTTGGTAACCTTAGTCACAGAGTTCTACAGTATGGACACAAGCCCTTCGGCCAAACTTGCCCACACCCGCCAACATGTCCCATCTACACGAGTTCCACCTGTCTGCGTTTAGCCCATATCCATCTAAACCTATCCTATCCATGTATCTGCCAAAATCTTCCAGCCTCAACTACCTCCTCCGGCTGCTCGTACCATACACCCACCACACTTTGTGTAAAAAACAAATATGTTGCCTCTCAGATTCCTACTAAGTCTTTTCCCCCTTGAACCGTACATCCTCTGGTTTTTGACTCCACTACTCTGGGCAAAAGACTTTTCATTTACCCGAACTCCCTCGTCCTTTTATACAAGATCATCCCTCAGCCTTCCAAGGAATAAGGTGCCAGCCTGCAAGTGTAGAAGCAAGTATATCTGGCTGTGTCGGACAGAGTGCTGGAGTAACTCAGCGGCTCAGGCAGCATCTGTGGAGAACACGGACAATAAGGCAGCAACTCTACCGCTGCGCCACCTGACCGAGTCCTGCCACGTCCGCGGCGACCGGCGATCCCCTCGCACTGACACTACCCCACGCACATGGGGCAGTTTACAATTTTACCAAGCTAATTAACCGACCGCCCTGTACTTGTTTGGAGTGTGGGAGGAAACCGGAGCACCCGGGGAAAGCCCACGGGGAGAACGTGCAAACTCCGTACAGACGCCGCCCGGGGTCTCTGGCTCTGCGAGGCAGCGGTTCTACCTGCTGCGCCACGGTTCCTGGTGTGCCAACCACTGTGTCACTTTGCAGGCTTACATCCACACCCGCATGAGGGCCAAGACGTCGGACTTCCTCAAGGTGCTGAACCGCGCCCGGCCCGAGATTGAGAAGAAAGAGATGAAAACCATGTCGTAAGTACCAGAGTCGGAGGGAGCCGCGCTCGCTGGTTTATTCAAAGAACCACACAAAATGCTGGCGTAACTCAGCGGGACAGGCAGCATCTCCGGAGAGAAGGAATGGGTGACGTTTGAGGAAAGGGGAAACGAGAGATATAGGCGATGATGTAGAGAGATATGGAACAATGATTTTGTGTTAAACTAAGCTAAGCTCAGCTCAACTGAAATGGCGGAGAGAAAGAAGAGTCACGACCCGAAGCGTCGCCCATTCCTTCTCTCCAGAGATGCTGCCTGTCCCGCTGAGTTACTCCAGCTTTTTTGTGTTTTGCCAATACCTTGCTGGATGGCAAGACATGGTCTTCGCATAGATTGCGGGGGGGGGGGGGGGTCTCGTGACCCTCATGACCGGTGGTTCGGAACAGGGGCACAGCGTAAAAAAAGTAAACCTGGCAGCTCAGCAACGGAGGGCGCCAACTTGAAACGACCCCAGAGGAACACGTCAGTCAGCTGGTTCTGCTTGAAGTTAAGGGCCGTCCCACTTGGCGATTTTTTTACGCGGACTGCCGGCGTCGTATCAGTGTCGGCAAACGATTTTGAACATTTTCGAAAACCAGCGGCGACAAAAAAAAATGTTGCGACACGTGAAACAACACCGCGCGTCAAAACGTCGCCGCGTCACGGATTGTTCCGGTGTCCTGATACATCAGTCAATGATGCCGGCAGTCGCCGAACAAAATCACCTAGTGGGACAGGCCCTTTCATGAGTCAGCTTGTTGCTATTTATAAAGTGTATTGAAAAGCACTGCTGTGAGTTAATTTGGTTTTGGAGTTCATAAATGCTAGGAGCAGAATTAGGCCATTCGGCCCATCACGTCTACACCGCCAGTCAACCATGGCGGATCCATCTCTCCCTCCTAACCCCATTCTCCTGCCTTCTCCCCATCACCCCCGACACCCGTACTAATCAGGATGATGAACACCCCCTGCAGTTAAATACTGTGCAAATACTTTTTAAAATGTAGTGATCTGTTCAATTCGTGTCTTATAATTGAATGTTGCAGCCTGCTTAGAGTTTAGTTTAGAGAGATAGCCCAGAAACGGGCCTTTGGCCCACCGGGTCCATGCCGACCGCCAGCCTTACTTCACACACCAGAAACAGTCTACAATTTCACCAAGGCCAATTAGCCTACAAACCAGCACGTCTTTGGAGTGTGGGAGGAAACCGGAGCACCCGGAGAAAACCCACGCGGGCCACGGGGAGAGCGTGCAAACTCCGTACAGACCGGATTCAATCACGGCTGATCTATCTCTCTCTCTCTCCCAACCCCGCTCTCCTGCCTTCTCCCCATAACCCCCGACACCCGTACTAATCACGAATCTGTCCGTATCTGCTTTAAAAATAGTCTTAATGGGCCTGTCCCACTTGGCAATTTTTTTTTGCCGACTGCCGGCGTTATATCAGTGTCACCGAAAGATGTTGAACATTTCAAAATCCAGCGGCGACAAAAACAACGTCGCGACACTTGAAAAAACACCGAGCGTCAATACATTGTCGCGCCGCCAAATTTCCGGTGACCGTGTTCGTCAGTCAATGATGCCGGCAGTCGCCCTGAAAAAATCACCAAGTGGGACAGGCCCTTTAGAGTCTTGGAGTCATACAGTCTCCGTCTCTCCACCCCATTCTGCTGCCTTCTCTCCATAACCCCCGACACCCACACTAATCAGGATCCTGTCAAACTCCTCTTTAAAAAATATTCTCACGAGCCTTCAGCCCACCTAGTCCATGCCAACCGAGACAGCGTTCGTGGCTGGTCCCATTTGGCCCATGTCCCTCCAAAAGCTTCCTATCCACAACGTGTGTCCGAGTGGCTTTAGAGAGACGTGACTGTATCCGCTTTTATAGTTTCCTCTGCTCCTCATTCCAGATACAGAGCCTTCCTCGTCCATCCCCCCCACCCCACCCCAGCCACCTACTCCCCTCCCTCAGCCCAGCCCGTCTCGCTGGCAGTGAGTGGGCATGGGATGGGCGGTAGATCCTGTTTGTGTGGTTTGGGGAAGGTGCCAGCCTCTTTGCATCTGAATGTACGATGGGTCTCGGAACAGCCACAGGCGTGTTCGCTCCCTTTCATTTGAATTATCCTTTGCATGTCCTACTCTTGCTCAGAAACAGCTCCAACAATCAACGCTGTGGTGAACTTCAGCAAATTGGGGCGAAGGTGCATACTCCAGTGTTCTACACACAGATCCGTCCCCACCGGTACTGTACCCCAGTGTTACACCGGATTTTATCCTTTACCAGTCTGAACAAGGGTCCCAAGCCAAAACGCCACCTATCCATGTTCTCCACAGATGCTGCCTGGCCCGCTGAGTTACTCCAGCACTCTGTGAAACGTCACCTATCCATGTTCTCCACAGGTGCTGCCTACCCACTGAGTTACTCCAGCACTCTGTCTATCTGCTGTTCCTCATGTCTCTCTACCCTGGGTGCGTTTGTTCGGTGTCACAGTGTTTCTGACCTCTCCGTTTGTCCTTAGGTCTGTCCACGGCAAATTCCACCACAGGCTATTGCAGCAGAGTGCCTTTGGTGATAGTGCCATAGCAGCAGTGCCTAGAGAGTGGGCAGTGCAGTCGAGCAGAGTCAGGCCCTCTGATAGACACACGCGTGAGTCACATAGACAGAGGCAGTAAGTTTAGTAACGACCCAGCACAGAACAAGGTCTCTCTCTCTGAGTCTGTCTCTATGTGTGTTTCTATCTGTGTGGGGCCCTCTCGGTCTTCTCTCTTCAGTCCACTTCTCTCTGTCTCTCTGTCTCTCCGTCTCTCCGTGTGCTTTATCTGTCTCTCTCTCTCTCTGTTCCTCTCTCTGTCCTCTCTGTCATCTTCTCTCTCTCTGTCCCTCTCTGTCCTCTCTCTGTCCCCTCTCTGTCCCCCTCTCTCTCTGTCAATCTCTCTCTGTCCCCCTCTCTCTCTGTCCCCTCCTCTCTCTGTCTCTCTTCTGTCCCCTCTCTCTCTCTGTCCCCCTCTCTCTCTGTCCCCTCTCTCTCTGTCCCCCTTTCTCTCTCTGTCCCCCTTCTCTCTCTGTCCCCCTCTCTCTGTCCCCTTCTCTGTCCCCCTCTCTCTCTGTCCCCCTCTCTCTCTGTCCCCCTCTCTCTCTGTCCCCCTCTCTCTCTGTCCCCCTCTCTCTCTGTCCCCCTCTCTCTCTGTTCTGTCCCCTCTCTCTCTGTCCCCGTCTCTCTCTGTCCGTCTCTCTCTGTCCGTCTCTCTCTGTCCGTCTCTCTCTGTCCGTGTCTCTCTCTGTCCGTGTCTCTCTCTGTCCGTCTCTCTCTCTGTCCGTCTCGGCGCGATCTCTCTGTCTCTCTCTACTCGCTCGTCTCTCTCTGCTGCTCCGTCTCTCTCTCTGCTATCTCTCTCTCTGCCTCCGTCTCTCTCTCCTCTCCGTCTCCTCTCTTCTCTGCCTCCGTCTCTCTCTCAGCTCTCTGGCTCCGTCTCTCTCTCTCTCTCTCTCTCTCTCTCCTCCTCTCTCTCTCTCTCACTCTCTCTCTCTCTGTCCTCTCTCTGTCTCGCACTGCTCTCTCTGTCTCTCTCTGTCTCTCTCTGTCTCTCTCTGTCTCTCTCTGTCTCTCTCTGTCTGTCTCTGTCTCTCTCTGTCTGTCTCTGTCTCTGTCTCTCTCTCTCTCTCTCTCTCTGTCTCTCTCTCTGTCTCTATCTCTCTTCTCTCCGTGTCTCTCTCTGTCTCTGTGAGCTGGGCAGGATGGAGGGTTAGAGAGAGAGCGCGAGGCTCTCAGTCCGCTGCCAAGGGCTTGTGTGTGTATTTAATGAGAGCAGGGACTAGTGTGTGTAGTGAGGGGACCAGGGTCAGTGTACTGGGTGGGGGGGGATGAGCTATCAATGACATGGTGGTTTTACAGGGAAAGGCTCTGCTGATTACCGACTGGAAGAGGGCGGGGAGGTGCGGGAGGGTGGAGCGAGGGGTGGGGGAGATGCGGGAGGACGATAGAATGTGGGGTGGAGGGGAGATGGAGGTTGGAGGGGAAGATGGGGGTGGAGGGGAAGATGGGGGTGGAGGGGTAGGGGGTGGTGGAGGGGAGATGGGGGTGGAGGGGGAGATGGGGGTGGAGGGGAGGAGATGGGGTGGAGGGGAGAGATGGGGGTGGAGGGGGGAGATGGAGGTGGAGGGGAAGATGGGGTGGAGGGGTATGGTGGAGGGGGGGGTAGGTGGGGAGTTGGGGTGATGGAGGGGGAGATGGGGTGGAGGGGTAGGTGGGGTGGAGGGGGAGATGGGGTGGAGGGGGAGATGGGGGTGGATGGGGGAGATGGGGAGATGGGTGGAGGGGGAGATGGGGGGGAGGGGGTTTTTTTTAGATTGGGTTGGGGGGTGGAGGGGGAGGTGGGGTTGTGGAGGGAGGGGGAGATGGGGTGGGGGAGGGGGGTGGGGAGGTAGGGTACCGAGGGGGTGGAGGGGAGGGGGGAGATGGGGTGGAGGGGGAGGGGGGGTGGGGGTAGGGGGGTTGGAGGGGGGCAGTATTTGGGGGTGTTTGACAAAAGGGGAGAGAAGGGTATGGGGAGATGAGGGGGGGTGAGGGGGAGACGGGTTGTTGGGGGGAGTGAGGTTGGGAGTGGGGTGGAGAAGATATGGAGGGGAAGGGGGAAGCACGGGAGGGTGAGGGTGGGGAGAGAGAGACGTCGGGAATTCCCACCCACCCCTCCCTCCCTGCCCTGCCCACCTCCACCCCCCCCCACTCCCCCAGCTGGAGGGATGATGACAGTAAAAGGCCGAATTTGCAAGCGCGCAGCCGATGCAGTTTGTTCTCCGCGCCGGCGCGATGACAAAACTCCTTGAAGCGAACTCTGTCTGACCTCTGACAGCCGCTCACCCTCCTACCCCCCTCAACCCTGTCCCCCCTCACCTCCTCTCCCTCCTCTCCCACTTCCCCCTTCCCCCCCCCCCCCCCCCCAACCCCTCCCTCCCTCACCCTCTCTCCCTTCCCTCGCACCCCCCCTCACCCTCTCCCCCTCCCACTCCACCTCCCCTCATCCTCTCTCCCCTCCCATCACCCACCCCCTCCCGTCAATCTTCCCTTCCCATTCCCCATTCTCTCCCCCTTCCCTTACACGCTCCCTCCCCTCACACACCTCCCACCCCCTTCCCTCCCAGGGGTAGGTGTGGGGAGGGGTGGGTAAGATTGGGGGGGAGGGGGTAGAATGGAGGGGAGGTGGGGAGATGGAATGGAGGGGAGGTGTGGGGGAGATGGAGGGGAGGGGTGGGGAGATTTGGGGTGAGATGTAGGGGGGGGGGGGGGGGGGTACATCCCATTGCCCCGCTCTAACTGTTCCGTTCTCTCCACAGGGGGAAGACATTCTCAGCCCGATAATAAACCTGGAGGTCATTGAGCGGTGATGAGGGGCCCAGACCTTTCCCCACCCTCCAGCCACACGGCCCCCGGACCAGGAACCCCCCTCCCCTACGCTGATGAGTATCCGTCTCTGCTTCCCGGTGACCCAGGGACCCTCAGACTTAAACCCCCCCATCTCCCCAATGTGTCCTAACGTTCGCCTCTTGCCTGTCCCTGCTCACTAACCCATCGCATATCGCCCCCTCCCCCATGGACCTGTACCGCTGGTCTGACCGGGACCACTGCCATCCCGGCACAATAAACATTTTGTACGTCACACGTGCCTGGCTGTTTTTTATTTTAATTTTTATTATTTGATTTTTTTGTCATACTAAAAGTCTCGTCTTGTTTGGACATCTTTCTGCATGCGTGCGAGCGATCTCAAGGAACTACGCCAAAATGGTACACAACAGCGCAAAAATGTTTGCAGAACCTTACTCAGATTTTCCCCGTCGCCGTTCTTACGTTTGATTTTTTGTCATCTATATTGTACTAAAAGTCTCGCCTTGTGTGGACATCTGTCTGCATGCGTGCGAGCGAACTCAAGGAACTACGCCAAACCGGGTCGAGACCCTTCGTCAGTCTGAGGGTGCCCTGATTCTCAGTCTGAAGAAGGGTCTTGACCCGAATCGTCACCCAATCCTTCTCTCCAGAGATGCTGCCTGTCCCGCCGAGTTACTCCAGCTTTTTGTGTCTACCTTTAGTGTCGTTTATTGTCCCGCGTACCGAGGTACAGTGAAAAGCTTTTGTTGCGTGCTAACCAGTCAGTGGAAAGACAATACGTGATTACAATCCAGCCGGCCACAGTGTACAGATACATGATGAGGGAATAACGTTTAGTGCAAGGTAAAGCCCGATCAAAGATAGTCCGAGGGTCGGCAATGCGGTAGACTGTAGTTCAGGACTGGGGGAGAGTTGCTGCCTTACAGGGCTGGAGACCCGGGTTTGATCCTGCTCTCGGGCTTCAACTCTACCACGGAACTACTGTGCATAAGATCATTGGGGGTAGAGTGGGTAGAAAATTGGTTGGCAGACAGGAAACAGAGAGTAGGGATTAACGGGTCCCTTTCAGAATGGCAGGCGGTGACTAGTGGGGTACCGCAAGGCTCGGTGCTGGGACCACAGCTATTTACAATATACATCAATGATTTGGATTCAAAGTAACATTAGCAAATTTGCAGATGACACAAAGCTGGGTGGCAGTGTGAACTGTGAGGAGGATGCTATGAGAATGCAGGGTGACTTGGACAGGTTGGGGGAGTGGACAGATGCATGGTAGATGAAGGTTAATGCGGATAAATGTGAGGTTATCCACTTTAAAAGCAAAAATAGGAAGGCAGATTACTATCTAAATGGTGTAAAGTTGGGAAAAGGGGAAGTACAACGAGATCTGGGGGTCCTTTTAAGCATGCAGGTACAGCAGGCAGTGAAGAAAATGAATGGCATGTTGCCCTTTATAACAAGAGGAGTTGAGTATAGGAGCAAAGAGGTCCTTCTGCAGTTGTACAGGGCCCTAGTGAGACCACACCTGGAGTATTGTGTGTACTTTTGGTCCCCTAATTTGAGGAAGAACATTCTTGCTATTGAGGGAGTGCAGCGTAGGTTCACCAGGTTAATCCCCGGGATGGCGGGACTGTTATAAACTGAGAGAATGGAGCGGCTGGGCTTGTACGCTCTGGCGTTTAGAAGGAAAGAGAGGGGATCTTATTGAAACATATAAAATTATTAAGGGTTCGGACACGATAGAGGCAGGAAGCATGTTCCCGATGTTAGGGGAGTCCATAACCAGGGACCACAGTTTAAGAATAAGGGGTAAGCCATTTAGAACGGAGATGAGGAAACGCTTTTTCTCACAGAAAGTTGTGAGTCTGTGGAATTCTCTGCCTCAGAGGGCGGTGGAGGCTGATTCTCTGGATGCTTTCAAGAGAGAGCTAGATAGGGCTCTTAAAGGTAGCGGAGTCAGAGGATATGGGGAGAAGGCAGGAACGGGGTACTGATTGGGGATGATTAGCCATGATCACATTGAATGGCGGTGCTGGGCTCGAAGGGCCAAATGTTGTCTATTGTCTATTGTCATAAGAGCTGCATGAGGCTGTTCGGCGAGGTTGGAGAGGTCGGTGCGGCGACCAGCGGACACGTGGAAGTGAGGACGCCGCTGCCGGGGGAAGGAACAAAGGAGGGCTGGGGGGGGTGCGTGAGGGAGGGGGTGAACAATGGGACCCCGTGTGGATAGGGAGGGGAATGAACAAAGGGGGAACTGGCCGGGATACCATGTACTTTGTTAATTTACCCGTGCCCTTTAGGTGGTGACTGTTTGCATACCTTGGGCATGCAAGCAGAGAATTCCACTGTGACTTGTCACTTGTGACAATAAAGCTTCCATTCATTCAATCTGTCCCTCCTAACCCCATTCTCCCCATAACCTCTGACACCCGTACTAATCAAGAATCTATCTCTACCTTAGAAATGCCCACTGATTTGGCCTCCACAGCCGTCTGCGTCAAAGAATTCCACCCACTGATAAAGAAATTCCTCCCTCCTCAAGGAACGTCCTTTAATTCTGAGGCTGTGACCTCTAGTCCTAGTGTGTAAGAAAAAAACAACCGCAGAAGATGCAACACCTGTCCCTATACCTCCCCCCTCGACTCCATCCAAGGACCCAAACAGTCTTTTCAGGTGAGGCAGAGGTTCACTTGCACCTCCTCCATCCTCATCTACTGTATCCACTGTTCCAGGTGTCAACTGCTCTACATCGGTGAGACCAAGTGCAGGCTCGGCGATCGTTTAGCTGAACACCTCCGCTCAGTCCGTCTTAACCTACCTGACTTCCCGGTGGCTCAGCACTTCAACTCCCCCTCCCATTCCCAATCTGAAATTGTCAGTGAAGCCCAGCGCAAATTGGAGGAACAACACCTCATATTTAGCCTGGGTAGTTTATACCCCAGCAGTATAAACATTGACTTCTCTAACTTCAGATAGCCCTTGCTTTCCCTCTCTCTCCACCCCCTTCCCCATCCCAGTTCTCCCATTAGTCTTACTGTCTCCGACTACACTCTATCTCTGTCCCGCCCCCTTCCCCAACATCAGCCTGAAGAAGGGTCTTGACCCGAAACGTCGCCCATTCCTTCTCTCCAGAGATGCTGCCTGTCCCGCTGAGTTACTCCAGCATTTTATGTCTATCTCTAGTCCTAAACTCCCCCACTAGTGGAAACACCCACTCTATCCAGGCCTTTCACTATTCTGAAAGTTTCAATGAGGTCCCCCCCTCATTCTTCTAAACCAGCGAGTACAGGCCCAGCGCCGACAAACGCTCGTCATATGTTAACCCACTCATTCCTGGGATCGTTCGTGTAAACCTCCTCTGGACCCTCTCCAGAGCCGGCACATCCTTCATAGCACATGATAAGGGAATAACGTTTAATTTAAGATAAAGCCAGTAAAGTCCGATCAAAGATAGTCCGATGGGCACCAATGAGGTAGATAATAGTTAGCACAGCGGCAGAGTTGCTGCTTTACAACATTAGAGACCTGTGTTTGATCCTGCTGTAAGGCAGCAACTCTACCGCTGCACCACCGAACATCAGTAGTGTTACATCCCAACCACAGTAGTCAACTATTCATTTCCACTCGGAGACGCTGCCTGACCCACTGAGTTACTCCAGCACTCTGAAACGTCACCTATCTATGTTCTCCACAGATGCTGCCTGACCCGCTGAGTTACTATAGACAATAGGTGCAGGAGTAGGCCATTTGGCCCTTCCAGCCAGCACCGCCATTCAATGTGATCGTGGCTGGATCATCCCAATCAGAACCCCGTTCCTGCCTTCTCCCCATATCCCCTGACTCCGCTATCTTCAAGAGCGTCTAACTCTCTCTTGAAAGTATCCAGGGAACCGCCCTCTGAGGCAGAGAATTCCACAGACTCACAACTCTCTGTTCTAAATGGCCTACCCCTCATTCTTAAACTGTGGCCCCTGCTTCTGGACTCACCCAACATCGGGAACATGTTTCATACTTCCACCGTGTCCAAACCCCTAATAATCTTATATGTTTCAATAAGATCCCCTAATACATCAGCATATTGTGTCTAACATAGGCAATAGGTGCAGGAGGAGGCCATTCGGGCCTTCGAGCCATCACTGCCACTCAATATGATCATGGCTGATCATCCACAATCAGTACCCCGTTCCTGCTTTTTCCCCCCACATCCTGTGTTCCGTTAGCCCAACGTCCTCAAGCTAACTCTAACTCTTGTAAAGAATGTTTAAGAAGGAACTGCAGATGCTGGAAAATCGAAGGTAAACAAAAGTGCTGGAGAAACTCAGCGGGTGAGGCAGCATCTATGGAGCGAAGGAAATAGGCATCGCTTCGGGCCGAAACCCTTCTTCAGACGCTGTGAGGGTGTCTGGGGGGGGGGGGGGGGGGGGGGGAGAAGAGAAAGAAGAAAGGAAGAGGTGGAGCCAGTGGGCTGAGGGAGAGAGTCTGAGAAGCGGGAGGAGAGGAGAGAAATGCAGGGACTACCTGAAATTGGAGGGGACAATGTTCATGCCGCTGGGGTATAAACTACCCAAGCGAAATATGAGGTGCTGCTCCTCCAATTTGCGGTGGGACTCACTCTGGCCATGCAGGAGGCCCAGGACAGAAAGGTCGGATTGGGAATGGGAGGGGGAGTTGAAGTGCTGAGCCACCGGGAGATCGGGTTGGTTATCGTGAACCGAGCGGAGGTGTTGGGCGAAGCGATCGCCAAGACTACGCTTGGTCTTGTAAAGAATGTCCAGTCTACACACAATGGAAAGTTGCAAGCTGAATATTTTAATGCATCATTTAGAGAATTACAATCAAAACAAAGATACAAGCACAAAGTGAAAGTCCCGCCCACGTTTATATCAAGAGGTCTTACATCTTTGGACTGAATAATGTTTCCAGCAACCCCAGTGAATAGAACAAAGGCCTCACCTCCAGTGAGTAGGCCTCACCGCCAGTGCCCACTGAATGCCAACCCAAAACACATCAATCCTCAAACAATTGTTCCCAAAAGTACCCGAGAGATTCATCCACTGGCATTGGGAATAGAGTTGTTTTTAATTTATTATGGAATCAGGCCCTTTGGCCCATCAGGTCAATGCTGACCGTCAACCACCCATATCAATTACTTCTTTTAACTTCCCCCCTCCAAAGACATGCAGGTTTGCAGAGTTGGTGTAATTGGATTTGGTATAATTGTAAATTTTGTGTGTGTGTGTGTGTGTGTGTGTGTGTGTGTGTGAGAGTGTTGGTCGGCACTAACTCGGTGGGCCGAAGGGCCTGTTTCCGCGTTTTATCTACTTAACTAACCTACCAACCAACTATACTAATCTCTCCTATAAAAGTTTTTACCCAATACATTTAGCAACAGTTCTACTGCTTTGAAATAGCTTTGAGTGGATAGGGCTCTTATAAATAGCGGCAGTCAGGGGATATGAGGGAAAAGGCAGAGGAAACGGGGAAGACGCGCTCTCAGACCAGAACACATTGAATGGCGGTGCTGGCTCGAAGGGCGAATGGCCTAGTGTCCCTGCACACTAGGGGAATTTAAAGAGGGCCGTAATTAACCTTACAAAGCCACACGTAGTTTGGGATGTGGGCTTGAAAACCGGTGCTCGTTGAACCCCACTAGGAGAACGTACAAACCCTACACACAGGCGAGATACCAGAGGTCAGGAATCGAAACCGGGTCTCTGGTGTTGTGAGGCCGCAGTCTACCGCTGCACCACCCTTGCTGGGTCGCACCGAGTTTTGGTTCATAGTCTAACTACTTTGAGTCATCTGGGTTTGGTGCAGAATCATGGCATTCGGACCCCTCAAGTCTATTCTGCCTTTCAATCATAGCTGACCTATCTCTCCTGCCGAACACCCCATTCTCCGCCTGCTGGTTTTGTGACTGGAAAGATTTTGGGCACCGAGTCAAGTGGTTTCAATTTATTGTCGATAGACACAAATGCTGGAGTTGTAACTCAGGGGCCTAGCAGCAGAGGAAAATGAGTGTTGTAGGGCTGTCCCACTGACATGTCAGTAGTCTGTGTTATACCTACGGTGTTAAACGGTTTGCAGTTTCTTCTAAACGGAATTTATCGTTATAGCCTATGCTGGAAATCTAGCTTGCAGCCAATCAGTGTACACTAGACAATGGTGCAGGAGTGAGGCCATTCGGCCCTTCGTGCCCAGCGCCACATTCATGATCCATTGGACTGATTCATCCCGTTCCTGCCTGTCCCATAGCCCTGACTCCGCTATCTTTAAGATCTTCTTCATGAAGTATCCAGAGAACTGGTCCACCGCCCTCTGGGCGGGCAGAGAATTCCAACAGACTCACAACTCCCTGAGTGTAAAAAGATGTTCCTCATCTCCGTTCCTAAATGGCTTACCCTTATTCTTAAACGATGGCCTCTGGTTCTGGTCTCCCCCAACATCGGGAACATGTTTTATTGTTTCAATCAGGACCCTCTTCATGCCTTCTAAACTCCAGAGGTATAATTGTGGAAACAGTACCCTTCGGCCCACCATGGCCCAACGGCCAACGTGTTCCCATCTACCACCAGTCCACCTGCTGTGTTTGGTCCACAAGGTGTTTTGCCTACTAATGTAGCTCCTCCTCCGAACCAAATATCTGTGCCTCTTTTGCCCTGGTATTATATTTAATCATTGTTTTAATCTAAATAATGTTTCTGGATTAACGTTTAAATGTTTTATGTGTTCATTTTCCTAACTGTCACCGTATGTCATGTCATTGTGGGGGTTGCTCCATAGGCAATTTCTGGTATGTGAATACTTGGCTAATAACTTAGTTCATTCTTCATTTAATTTTCAATAACTCACTGTGCATCAACCCAGGTGTATCTAGGTCCTCTCATGATTGCAAATGCTTTAGTTTAGTTAGGGGAACAGCCCTCCCTCTGTTTTCCACTGCCCCCAGCCTAAACACCCCAAGGATAAAGGCGACACCAAACACTCCCCTCATGCAGCCCAGCCGCTAACGGGGCAGAACCTTCCACCGCCCACCCCCTACCCCCGGGGGTCCTGTCCGCGCAAGAAGGTCTTCGCTACCAGTTATCTCTTCTGTTTCTTCTTCTACGGTGAAATTAACCTTGCCATCACGAACGTTGAACGAGATGTTGTGCCTTTCTTATTGCTTTTCGGAGGCTTGGAATACATTGGAATGGAGGGATTAGACTCATGGGTTATAGTCAATGACAATAGGTGCTGGGGAGTCGGCCATTCGGCATCGCGAGCCAGCACCGCCATTCACTGGATTTTTTTTTCATGGCTAATATCCCAACAGTATCCCCGTCCTGCCTTCCCAAATATCCCAGACTCCGATAGAAGAGCCCTATCTAGCTCACTCCTGAAAGTATCCAGAGAACTGTCCTCCACCGCCCTCTGAGACAGAGAATTCCATTCCAAGGTTGATGGCCCTTCAGCCCAACTCATCCATGCTGGCCAAGGCACCTTTCCGAGATAATCCCATTTACCCACTCTTGGCCCATATTCCTCGAAACTTTCCCTATCCGTGTACCTGTCTAATCCCCCACACACAAAGCAATGGTTTATTTTACTACCCACTTCGCAATTCCCTCATTATGTATATTTGCCTATCCTGTATCTGTACACTGCGGCCGGCTGGATTGTAATCACGTATTGTCTTTCCGCTGACTGGTTAGCACGCAACAGAAGCTTTTCACTGTACCTCGGTACACGGGACAATAAACTGAACTGAACAAACTTTTGTTTAATAAAGGAATTAAGTCCGTCAAGAACCCTTGTGACCAAGGGAAATGCATATTTCCAATCAATCCCAATGATCAGTTTGAAAAAGTGTCCCAGCCCATAACGTCACCTATCCATGTTCTCCACAGATGCTGCCTGACCCGCTGAGTTACTCCAGCACTTTGTATTTTCCTCAAGTTTCCAGCATCTGCAGTTCCTTATTTGAGTTTAGTTTAGAGATACAGCAGGCAGGCAGGCCCTTCGGCCCATCGAGTCCGTGCCGACCAGCGATCCCCGCACACTAACACTACGCTACACACACTGGGGACAATTTACATTTACACCGTCGCAGAGCAATTAAACTAACAAACCGCACGTCTTTGGAGTGTGGGAGGGAAAACCGAGGATTCGGTGGAGAAAAAAACCCCACGCAGGTCACGGGGAGAACGTACAAACTCTGTACAGTCACAGTGCCCCGTAGTCAGGATCTTCACTCGGGGGGGGGTCTCTGGCGCTGCGAGGCAGCAGCTCTACCCGCTGCCCCACCGTGCCGCCCACCCTATCTACCATTTTTTCACCTGTTATTGTAAATATTCTACTGGGGGAAATCACCTGGTCAAAGATATTTGTTTCTATTAACAATTCATTATTTTTCTCTGTTTCTATTGTCTATTTTATATTACTGAAAGGTTGCTGCTAGTGATAGGAACAGAATTAGGCCATTCAGCCCATCAATACTCCACCATTCAATCATGGCTGATCTATCTCTCCCTCCTAACCCCATTCTCCTGCCTTCTCCCCATAACCCCTGACACCTGCACTAATCAGGAATCTATCTATCTCTGCCTTCAAAATATCCACTGACTTGGCCTCCACAGCCGTCTGTGGCAAAGAATCCCACAGATTCACCACCCTCTGACTACAGTGTTAGAAGGGGGGAGATCAGAATAGAGTCGACTCTGCCGTTCAATCATGTGTAATGATTGAGGGAGCGCAGTGTAGGTTTACAAGGTTAATTCCCGGGATGGCGGGACTGTCATATGCTGAGAGAATGGAGCGGCTGGGCTTGTATACTATTGAGTTTAGATAAGGATGAGAGAGGATATCTTATTGAAGAAAACATGTAAGATTATAAGGGTTTGGACAAGCTAGCCGGCAGAAGCATGTTCCCGATGTTGTTGGGAGGAGTTCCAGAACCAGGGGCCAACAGTTTAAGAATAAGAGGTAAGCATTATAGAACGGAGATGCGGAACACTTTTTCACCACATCTCTGTGGTCTGTGGATTCTCTGCCTCAGAGGGCGGTGGAGGCAAGGTTCTCTTGGATGCTTTCAAGGGAGAGCTAGATTTAGGGCTCTTAAAAGATAGCGGAGTCAGGGGATATGGGGAGACAGCGCAAGGAAACGGCGGGGGGGTATGGTACTGATTGGGGAGATGATCAGCCATGATCACATTGAATGGCGGTGCTGGCTCGAAGGGCCAAATGGCCTCCTCCTGCGCCTATTGTCTATTGTCGAATGTATCTTTCAGCCTTTAACCTCACTCTCCTGCCTTCTCCCCATAACCCGTGGCTGCCTGTGGTCTCGTCTGCTGTGAACAGCCCCAGCGCGCTGGCCACGAGAGAGCTGGTCTACATTCACTTCTGCAGCACATCATCAACTAACCTCCGAAGGCTGGAGTTGCTCTTAAGTGGTCTGATTTACTTAATCTGGAAAACAAAAATATGTTTAAGCAGAGAAAGGGGCAATCAGCATCCCTGAGATAAAGTCACAGAGTGACACAGCGTGGAAACAGGCCCTGCAGCCCAACATGCCCACACCGACCAACATGTCCCAACTACAGTAGACAAAAGTGCTGGGGGAACTCAGCGGGTGCAGCAGCATCTATGGAGCAAAGGAAATAGGCAACGTTCGGGCCGAAACCCTTCTTCAGACTGTTCGCCCATCTACACTTGTCCCACCTGCCCACGTTTGGCCCATTTCCCCCCCAAGCCTGCCCTATCCATGTCTAACCTGTCTAACTGTTTCCCAACTAAGAGAACTGTCAAAAAAAGACACAGAGTGCTGGAGTAACTCAGCGGGTCAGGCAGCATCTGTGGAGAGAAGGAATGGGTGACGAGAAAGTTTATCGGGAGAGCAAACAAAGATCGAGACCCTTCAGACTGGTTAGGGATAAGGGAAACGAGAGATATAGACGGTGATGTGGAGAGATATAGAACAATGAATGAAAGATATGCAAAAAAGTAACGATGATAAAGGGAACAGGCTGTTGTTTGCAGTTTGTTGAGTGAAAACAAGAAGCTGGTGCGACTTGGGTTTGAGAGGGATGGAGAGAGAGGGAATGCCGGGGCTACTTGAAGTTAGAGAAGTCAGTGTTCATACCGCTGGGCTGTAAGGTGCCCAAGGAAAATATGAGAAGCTGTTCCTCTAATTTGTGTTTAGCCTCACTCTGACAATGGAGGAGGCCCAGGACAGAAAGGTCAGTGTGGGAATGGGAAGGAGAATTAAAGCGTCCGGCAACCGGGAGATCAGGTTGGTTCAGGCGGGCTGAGCGAAGGTATTCCACAAAACGATCACCCGGTCTGCGTTTGGTCTCGCCGATGTACAAGAGTCCACATCTTGAACGATGGACACGGTGGACGGGGGTGGAGGAGGCGCACGTGAACCTCTGCCTCACCTGAAAGGACTGTCGGGGTTGGAGATTGACAGATTATTGATTAGTGCGAGTGTCAAAGATAACGGAGAGAAGGCAGGGGAATGGGGTTAGGAGGGAGAGATAGATTAGGCACGATTGAATGGCGGAGTAGACTCGATGGGCCGAATGGCCTAATTCTGCTATCACTTATGGACATTTAGGATCGGGACCGTTTCTCAGACAAAGAAAAGGCACCAACCCATGTTCTCCCGAGATGCTGCCCAACCCGTTGAGTTAATCCAGCACTTTGTGTCTTTTTTGCAAAGCAGCATCTGCAGTTCCTTGTTTCTTCAAGAAAACCATCCGCTTGTTTGAGAATCGCCACCCCCCCTTAAAATCAGTCTCGCGTAACCAAACGTAAGCCTTACAGTCTGAAGAAGGGCCTTGACCCAAAACGCCACTCATTCCTTTTAACCAGAGATGCTGCCTGACCCGCTGAGTAACTCCAGCTTTTTGTCTCTCCCTTTGGTATAAACCAGCATCTGCAGTTCCTTCCGACACGATACAGTTTGGTTTGGTTTAAAGTTTAAAGTTTGTTTAACATTTAAGTTGAACGTTTAGTTTATTGTCACATGTACCGAGGACAGTGAAAGGTTTTTTCTTTGAGATCTCTCGAGTCAGCGGAAAGACAATACGTGATTACAATCCGGTCGTTTTACAATGTTGAACCGTAGAGCAATTAGTCCTCAATGGCGGAGGAAACAAGAGGAGGTGAGTATAGGAGGAAAGAGATCCTTCTGCAGTTGTACTAGTGAGACCACACCTGGAGTATTGTGGGCAGTTTTGGTCCCCTCATTTGAGGAAGGACATTCTTGCTATTGAGGGAGTGCAGCGTAGGTTTACAAGGTTAATTCCCAGGATGGCGGGACTGTCATATGCTGAGAGAATGGAGCGGCTGGGCTTGTACACTGGAGTTTAGAAGGATGAGAGGGGATCTTATTGAAACATGTAAGATTATTAAGGGTTTGGACACACTAGAGGCAGGAAACATGTTCCCGATGTTGGGGGAGTCCAGAACCAGGGGCCACACAGTTTAAGAATAAGGGGCGAGCCATTTAGAATGGAGACGAGGAAACACTTTTTCACACAGAGAGTGGTGAGTCTGTGGAATTCTCTGCCTCAGAGGGTGGTGGAGGCAGGTTCTCTGGGGGGGGGGGGGGGGGGTGTGGGGGGGGGGGGGGGGGTGGGTGATAGTTTCAAGAGAGAGCTAGATAGGGCTCTTAAAGATAGCGGAGTCAGGGGATATGGGGAGAAGGCAGGAACGGGGTACTGATTGGGGATGATCAGCCGTGATCACACTGAATGGCGGTGCTGGCTCAAAGGGCCGAATGGCCTCTACTCCTGCATCTATTGTCTATTGAAATGCTCACAATGCCTTGCTGCCCAAATTCTCCTCCATGCTGGGCCTGGTCTCACTGACACTGAATAGAAACATAGAAAATAGGTGCAGGAGTCGGCCATTCAGGGGCGATCGCTGGTCGGTGCGGACCCGGTGGGCCGAAGGGCCTGTTCCCGCGCTGTATCTCTAAACTAAACTAAACTAACGGGCCTGTCCTCCCTACATGACTTCTTCCACGACCTGCTGTGACTGTGACGGGTGCCACGCAAGTCACCGAGAAAAGTCACTCCTTAAGGTGTCTGCTTCACCCTCACCCCGCGGCCCAAAGGCAGGAAAATGGGGATCACCAGAGAGAGAGAGAGAGGTAGATCAGCCATGATTGCATGGCAGAGTAGGCTTGATGGGCCAAATGGCCTAATTCTGCTCCCATCACCTATGATCCACCAGCCCACCCACCCAGCCGGGGGTCGGGGGAGGTAGAGGTCGGAGGTTGGGGGCGGTGGGGCTCGGGGGTCATGGGTGTCAGTGGTAGTGGGGGTCGGGGTAGGTCCTGGGGGCCGGGGCCGTGGGGGGGGGGGGGGGGTCACTCCAACGTTACCCGTCTCCCTCCAGCAGCTTCCGGTAGGTGTCGATCTCCGCCTGCAGTCTCATCTTGATGTTGAGCAGGTCCTGGTAGTCAGCTGCCCGGTCCTTCATGTCATCCTGCAGCTTGGCCAGCTGCTGCTCCAGGCTGGCAATGGTGTTGTTGATGCGCTGTAACTCCAGCGCTGCTCGCTCCTCCGTGTCCTGGAGCGTGTCCTCCAGGGAGTGAATCTGTGGGAGACAGAGGGGGAGACAGAGTCAGCTGAGGCAGCTTCTGCCAGTTGTTGCTATTTATGAGGTGTATTGAAAAGCCCTGCTGTCAATCAATTTTGTTGTGTACATCAGTGATAGGAGCAGAATTAGGCCACTCGGCCCATCGAGTCCACTCCGCCATTCTATCATGGTTGATCTATCTCTCCCTCCAAACCCCATGTGTGGGTGCGCGTGTATGCATGTGGGTGCGCATGTGTATGTGTATGTGTGCGCATGTGCGTACCATGGCCCCAGTGTGTGTGTGTGTGTGTGTGTGTGTGGACATGTGCACATGTGTGTGTTCGTACCATGGCTCCCAGCGTTCGCATGCGTGCACATGTGTGTGTGTGTGTGCATTTGTGTGTGTGCGTGTGTGTGTGCGTGCTTGTGTGTGTGTGTGTGTGCATGCGCGTGCGTGTGTGTGCACGTGTGCACATGTGTGTGTGTGTGTGCATTTGTGTGTGCGTGCGTGTGTGTGCATGCGCATGCGTGTGTGTGCACGTGTGTACACGTGTGTGAGTACCGTGGCCCCCAGCGTGCGTAGCTCCATCTCCAGGCTTTTGATTTGCCTCCGCTGCTCGGTGACGTTTTGCTTGATGGCCTGCAGAACCTCGCTGGTCTTGCTCACTTCCTGCGACGCCGCATCAAACTGTGGCGCAAACACAGCCGGGACCGTCACTGAGCGGGGTGGGGGAGGGGGGGGGCGTGAGAGGGGGGCGGGTACCGTTGTGGCGGGGAGGGGCGAGGGGGGGAGGGGGAGGGGGCGGTGTAGGGAGGGCCGTCGACACACAGAAACAGAGACAATAGGTGCAGGAGTAGGCCATTCGGCCCTTTGAGCCAGCACCGCCATTCAATGTGCGTTGGGGCCACAGTCTTAGACTAAAGGGGAGGTCATTTAAGACTGAGGTGAGAAAAAACTTTTTCACCCAGAGAGTTGTGAATTTATGGAATTCCCTGCCACAGAGGGCAGTGGAGGCCAAGTCACTGGATGGGTTTAAGAGAGAGTTAGATAGAGCTCTAGGGGCTGGTGGAGTCAAGGGATATGGGGAGAAGGCAGGAACGGGGTACTGATTGGGGACGATCAGCCGTGATCACATTGAATGGCGGTGCTGGCTCGAAGGGCCGAATGGCCTCCTCCTGCACCTATTTTCTATGTCTATGTAATATGATCATGGCTGATCTCTCCAATCAGTACCCCGTTCCTGCCTTCTCCCCATATCCCCTGACTCCGTTAGCCCTAAAGAGCTAAATCTAACTCTCTCTTGAAAACATCAGAGAGACCATCAGGTCTACACCGAACATGTTTGTGACCTATCGCTGCCCTTTACCTAGCGAGGCTTTGCATACTTTGTGTATTGGTCCCGAGGTACAGGTGGCAATAAAGTGTCATCATCGTCATCGGAGACAAACGCTGTCTCACCCTCCCTCCCGACCTCACCCATAGTCACACACAACCTCTCTCCATCATCTCCACATGGTCATAGTCACCCAGCGCGGAAACAGGCCCTTCGGCCCGAAGGGTGCGTGCCGATCGATGTAGCTGGGGCACGAGGAGGAAGGAACTGCAGATGCTGCTTTAAAGCGAAGATGGAAACGAAAATCTGGAGTAACTCAGCGGCACGGGCAGCATCTCTGGCGAGAAGGAATGGGTGACGTTTCGGGTCGAGACCCTTCTTCAGATTGAGAGTCAGGGGAAAGGGAAATGAGAGATATAGACGGTGATGTAGCGAGATGTAGCACAATGAATGAAAGATGTGCAGAAAAGTAACGATTGATAAAGGAAACAGGCCATTGTTAGGTTGGTCGGAATCGGAAAGTTGGGTCGAAGGGCCAGTTGTCTAACTCCGTGATTCTACACTCGTTCCACCTGCCTGCATTTGGCCCATAACTCTCCAAACCTTTCCTATCCACGTTTCTTATCCCCACCATCGAAGGGATCTACAGGAGTCGCTGCCTCAAAAAGGCAGCCAGCATCATCAGAGACCCACACCACCCTGGCCACGCTCTCATCTCGCTGCGACCATCGGGAAGTAGGTACAGGATCCTGAAAACCGTGACCTCCAGGTTCAAGAGCAGCTTCTCCCAGCAACCATCAGGCTGTTGGTGTTTTATCATTAATGTTTTACTATTATTAATGTTTAGTGTTTTCCGAGTCATTCGTAACTGTCACCGTATGTCATGTTGTTACTTGTGGGCGGAGCACCAAGGCAAATTCCTTGTATGTGAATACTTGGCCAATAAACTTACTTACATGAAGGGTGGTGAGCGTATGGAATGAGCTGCTAGTTGCAGCTGGCACTATCGCAATGTTTAAGAAATATTTAGACAGGTTCGTGGATAGGACAGGTTTAGAGGGATATGGGCCAAAAGCAGGCAGGTGGGACTATAGGTAGACAACTGTCTTTTCCATCATTCTACCTACTGTACTCGAGTTTGGCTACATTATATTTACATGACCTATTATCTCATTTGATTGTGTAGCATGCAAAACAAAGCCTTTCGCTGTACCTCAGTACACGTGACAATAAACTAGGCTAAACTAAGATAGGCACAAAAGGCTGGAGTAACTCGACGGGACAGCCAGCTTCTCTGGAGAGAAGGAATTTGAAAAATGAAAAGGAATGTGATTCGGGTCAGGGCCCTTTGTCAGACACAACCCAGCTAAGCAACTAAACGCGATGCCCTTTATCATGCATCTTGCACACGGTGGACGGCTGGATTGTAATGTGTATAGAAAGTATGATCAGCCATGATCACACTGAACGGCGGTGCAGGCTCGAAGGGCCGAATGGTCTGCACCGCCGTTCAAGACACAAATCATCCCCAATCAGTACCCCGTTCCTGCCTTCCCCCCCAAACTGCTAAACTTCTTTTCATTTTGTGATAAATTTAATCTGCATTTTATTTGTGTGTTATTGAGTTAATGGGCCTGTAAAACTGAAGGGTCTCGACCCAAAACGTCACCTATTCCTTCTCTCCATAGATGCTGCCTGACCCGCTGAGTTACTCCAGCACTCTGTGAAAAACATTACCTATTCCTTCTCTCCACAGATGCTGCCTGACCCGCTGAGTTACTCCATCCTCAGTAACAATTAGTACTGGAGTACCTCAAGGCTGCGTGCTCAGCCCCCTGCTGTACTCACTCTATACTCATGACTGCGTAGCCAGACATGGTGCGAATTCCGTCCCCACCGGTACTGTACCCCAGTGTTACACCAGATTTTATCCTTTACCGGTCTGAACAAGGGTCCCAAGCCAAAACGTCACCTATCCATGTTCTCCACAGATGCTGCCTGACCCGCTGAGTTACTCCAGCACTCTGTGAAACGTCACCTATCCATGTTCTCCACAGATGCTGCCTGACCCGCTGAGTTATTCTTCGGCGAGCGAGGGCGCCATCGTTCCGTTGACGGTACCGGGTGAGGATGGGACACGCGTGACGCTGGCAGGGGGTCGGATGCAGGAACGCCCGGAGTCTCTCACCTTCTTCTTGTAGCACTCCTCCGCCTTCTTCTTGTTCTGCTCCGCCAGAGCCTGGTATTCCTCACGGATCTTGTTGATCATCTGTCCCAAGTCATCCTCCTCCGAGTTTTCCAGCTGCACGGAGACGTCAGAGTTGGAGATCTGGGCTCGGAGATCATCCACCTTCTGTGTGGAGAAAGATGGAGGGATGAGCTGGCACTGGAGAGAGCGTCCAGGGATAGAGACACAGACACAGAGACAATAGGTGCAGGAGTAGGTTCCCCCCCCCCATCCCTTCCTCCCCCTCGATCTCCCCCCCCCATTCTCCCCCCCACCCATCTCTCCTTGCCCCAAATCTCCTCCCCCCCCCATCTCTCCCCCCCACCCCATCTCCACCCCCCATCCATCCCCCTCCCCATCTACCCCCCACCCATCTCCCCCCCTACACCCCATCTTTACAACCCCCCCTCAATCCTTTCCACTCTACACTTTAATTTCATGTTTCATGTATCTTGTGTTTCTATAACTGTTGGCAGATCAATTTCCCTCCTGGGACAAGTAAGGCTCTCTCATATCGTGTCGTATCGGACAGCGGTTAGACTGCTTGGGGCCGGCACGGCGGCGCAGCGGGTGGAGCTGCTGCCTCACCTCCTGGTGGTTCTTGCGGAGAAAAGTCAGCTCCTCGTTCATGATGTCGATCTGACCCTCCAGCTGCCCGCGGGTCAGGTTCGTGTCGTCCAGGATCCGGCGCAGGCCATTCAGGTCTTGTTCCACCGACTGCCGCAGGTCCAGCTCCGACTGCCACCTGCAAACCAGGGGAACAAACCACCGGCTCACACAGCGGCTCCGTCACCGAGAGACGTGGTGTAGAGACCTAGAGCCTTGTCGTCTAGAGAGGCTTAATAGGCAGTGTCGTCTTAGTAAAATCTTAGTTTTTAGTTTATTGATGCAGCGCGGAAACAGGCCCTTCGGCCCACTAGGTCTGTGCCGACCAGCGATCCCTGCACACTAACACTATCCCACACCCATTAGAGGACCAGAGGACTAAGCTTTAAGGTGAGTAGGCCACTAAATTTTTTTTTTTACCTGTACACTGTGCACTGCAAGGGCCAGGAAGCGAGCGGGCAAGATCATCTCTGCCCCCTCTCACCCTGGCCACAAACTCTTTGAATCACTTCTCTCTGGAAGGCGACTCCGGACTGTCAAAGCTGCCACAGCCAGACATAAAAACAGTTTTTATCCACGAGTAGTTGCTCTACTCAACAGCCAAAAATCTGTAGCCTCCCTTTGATCTGGTATTTTGTTGGTTGATCAATGGTGTTTTATCATTAATGTTTTATTATTATTAATGTTTAGTGTTTTCTGAGCCATTCGTAACTGTCACTGTGTGTCATGTTGGTACTTGTGGGCAGGGAGCACCGAGGCAAGTTTCTTGTATGTGAATACTTGGCCAATAAACCTACTTACATGAAGGGTGGTGAGCGTATGGAACGAGCTGCCAGAGGAGCTAGTTGCAGCTGGCACTATCGCAATGTTTAAGAAATATTTAGACAGGTTCGTGGATAGGACAGGTTTAGAGGGATATGGGCCAAAAGCAGGCAGGTGGGACTATAGGTAGACAAAAGTGCTGGAGAAACTCAGCGGGTGCGGCAGCATCTATGGAGAGAAGGAAATAGGCAACGTTCGGGCCGATTGTTGGTAGCGTTCCAGCATCTGCAGTTCCTTCTTAAACAGGTGGGAATATAGATGGGACATGTCGGTCAGCATGGGCAAGTTGGGCCAAAGGGCCATTTCATTTCATTCACATGTTTAACCAATAGTGTTTTATTATTAATGTTTAATGCTTTATGTGTCATTCCTAACCGTCACTGTATGTCATTTTGTCACTTGCGGGCAGAGCACCAAGGCAAATTCCTTGTATGTGAACACTTGGCCAATAAACCTATTCATTCATTGCGCGACTCGATTTGATCTTATCCACCTCTCTATAAATCACCCCTCATCCTCCAGCACTCGAAATGAAAGTCATTCTCCAAAGTTACATCTAAGGCGTGCAGTGCTTTGCGCGGGGTCTCGGTGCAGCTGAGAATGATACACCAGCGCTGATACACACTTGACCTTGAAGTCGTCGGAGGCGAGTTCACAGTTGTCCAGCTGCAAGGTCAGGCCTGCGTTGTCCAAGTTCGTGTTCTGTACCTGGAGAGCAGAGAGAGAGGGGGGGGGGGGTCAACCACACTGGGCACTTAAAGGGGGGGGGGGGGTCTGTGTGGGGGCGGGGACAGGTGGGCGGTGGGGCGGGGGGGAAGGAGTGGATGAGGGATGTGCAGGAAAGGACTGCATACACTGGTTTAAACCGTAGGTAGGCACAAAATTTGGGAGTAACTCAGCGGGACAGGCAGCGTTCTCTGGAGAGAAGCAATGGGCGACGTTCTCGATCTAAAACGTCACCCATTCCTTTTCTCCAAAAGAGTTACTCCAGTTTTGTGTATCTATCTATGGGGGGGGGGGGGGTGAGGGGTGAGATGGGTGGGTCTGGGGAGAGGGGTGGGATGGACATATAAGGGGGGGGGGGGGGGGAGGGCAGGTGGGGTCTGTGGGGGGAGGGGAGC
Source organism: Okamejei kenojei (assembly GCA_035221665.1). Taxonomy (NCBI): domain Eukaryota; kingdom Metazoa; phylum Chordata; class Chondrichthyes; order Rajiformes; family Rajidae; genus Okamejei; species Okamejei kenojei. The sequence goes on from CM069137.1 coordinate 1,360,089, forward strand.
CAGGTGTATCTATGGAGTTAGACAGATGTGTCGAGGAGGATTGGGGGAGGCAGGTAAGAGGGTGGGGCAGCTGGGTCTGTGGACGGGGAAAGGAGACAGGTAGGTCTGTGGGGGGGAGGGGATGTGAATCGAGGAGGGGGACAGGTGAGTCTGGGGGAGGGGAGATATGTGGGTGTGTGGGGGGGGGAGAGAATGGGACAGGTGTGTAGGGAAGCGTGGGGCGGGCTGGTAAGGGCAAGGTGACAAGTGGGTCCGTGGGGGGAGGGGAGACATGGATTTGGGGGGGAGGGGACAGGTGTGTTGGGGAAGGGTGGGGCGGGCAGGTAAGGGGTGGGGCGGGCAGGTAAGGGGGAGGGCGGGCAGGTGGGTCTGTTGGGGGGGAGGACAGGTGTGTTGGGGAGGGGTTAAGTGGGGGGGGGAGGGGTGACAGGTGTGTCGGGGAGAAGTGTAAGGGGATACAGGTAAGCAGGATGGGAGTGGGAGACAGCTCAAGAATAACAAGAGATGCCATCTATGAAAGGGAAAGACAAACGACATTTCGGGTCGAGACCCTTAATCCAAAACTTTCTTCATAGTTCATAAGTTCTAGGAGCAGAATTAGGCCATTCAGCCCATCAAGTCTATTCTGCTCTTCAATCATGGCCAATCTAGCTCACCCTTCTAACCCCATTGTCCTGCCTTCTCCCCATAACCCCCGATACCCCTACTAATCAAGAATCTATATATCTCTGCCTTAAAACTATCTGCTGACTTGTGGCCTCCACAGCCGTTTGTGGCAAAGAATTCCACAGATTCACCACCCTCTGACTAAAGAAATTCCTCCTCATCTCCTTCCTAAAGGGACGTCCTTTTATTCTGAGGCTGTGACTTCTGGTCCTAAACCCTCCCACCAACTGTCCATGAGGAAACACTTTTTCACACAGAGAGTGGTGAGTCTGTGGAATTCTCTGCCTCAGAGGGCGGTGGAGGCCGGTTCTCGGGATGCTTTCAAGAGAGAGCTAGATAGATCTCTTTCGGATAGCGGAGTCAGGGGATATGGGGAGAAGGCATCTTCTTCTTGCGTGTGTGTGGCGTGCACAGCCTAACGTTGTGGGACAACTTGTTCTATTTGATCATTATCTGATTGTGGGCGCCGGGTTGATTGCATTGGTCGAAACAGGGCGGACTGAAGGTTGCAATCCCCCACAACGAAGGCAGGAACGGGGAACTGATTGGGGATGATCAGCCCTGATCACAGTGAATGGCGGTGCTGGCTCGAAGGGCCGAATGGCCTCCTCCTGCACCGAGTGATTATAGTCATTCCCTCCGCGGATGCTGCCCGACCCGCCGAGTGCCTCCAGCACTTGGACACTTTGCTCGGGGCTCCAGCGTCTGCAGTTCCTTCTGAATTCACCGTTTCCACGCAGGTAGCCGTTCCACCTGCAGTCATTTGCATCTTTGGAAGTTGCGCTCCAGGTTATGCAAAGCGGTGGTTCTTGACGACACCCTGGGGGCATCGCTGCGCCCTGTCCCACAGTCCCAGCAAAAACATTACATCACGACACTCCGGTTCCTGTTCCCTGCTGCAGACTCACCTCATCCCAAAGTCTACAAGAAATTCAGTCTGAAGAAGGGTCTCGACCCGAAACGTCGCCTATTCCCTTCGCTCCATAGATGCTGCCTGACCCGCTGAGCTCCGCCAGCATTTGTGTCTACCAATCTCGTCGGCATTGCATTAATAAAAATCTATCACCGCGTTTCCGAAAGATCGACACAAAAAGCTGGAGTAACTCAGCGAGACAGGCAGCATCTCTGGAGAGAAGGAATGGCTGGCGTTACGGGTCGAGACCCTTCTTCAGCCTGAGAGTCAGGGGAGAGGATCATCAGGTCAAGTGATAGGAGAAGAATCAGGCCATTCGGCCCATCTAGTCTACTTCACCATTCAATCACGGCTGATCTATCTCTCCCTCCCGACCCCATTCTCCTGCCTTCTCCCCATATTCTCTGATGCCTGTACTGATCAAGGATCTATGTATCTCGGCCTCAAAAAATATAACCACAATTTAATTTAGAAGGTTACGAGGGGATCTTATTGAAACATATAAGATTATTAAAGGTTTGGACACGCTAGAGGCAGGAAACATGTTCCCGATGTTGGGGGAGTCCAGAACCAGGGACTACACCTGTGACCCACCTGTTCAGGTGTTTCATACACCCGTGACCTACCTGTTGAGAGACATCCAGCACGGGCTTCTCGTAGTAGCTCCAGTCTCGGGTATGGACGCCTTTATTGGCCAGAAGCCCCTTGATCTTGAGTTCGAGTTCCTTGTTTGCGCTCTCCAGAGTCTTCACCTTGTTGATGTAGCTGGCCAGCCGCTTGTTGAGTGCCTGCAGCTCGCCCTGTTGGTTGGCGGTGGGCTGGGAGAGGCCGAAGCGGCTGCTGCCGGAGCCCAGCGCCGGCCCGTTGGCGATCAGCCGCCCCCCTCGCCCCATGTCTCCCTGCAGGCTGCGGGCGGTGCTGGATCGGCGCTGGGCACTGACCCCTATCAGGCTGTTGGTGCTGGGGGTCCTGAACACAGAGTTACCCCGGCTCAGCCTGGCACCCGACAAGTCCATTTGGACCCGTTTCCGAATCACTGCCCTCTCACCTGCCTCTCCCACACCTGTATGCGAACGTCAGTCTCCCCCGTCTCTCTCGCCCTCTCTTTTATTTCCCTCTCTCCTCTCTTTTATTTCCCTCTCTCCTCTCTTTTATTTCCCTCTCTCCTCTCTTCCTCCACACTCCCTCTCTTCCTCCACACTCACCCCCTCTCTCTCTCTCTCCTCTCTTCCTCCACACTCACCCTCTCTCTGTTTCTCAGGTGCGTTTCTCCTTTAAGTCCACCTTGCACCACCTTACAATTGGCTGCCCCGCCGTCCAATCGCAGCGCGCCTCAGCCCCCAGCCGCCCATTCATTGGCCCCGCGAAGCCCCGCCCTCCGGCCCCGGCCAACGGGAGGCGAGAGGCGGGCCCGATGTTAATAAGCCCTTAAAGGGGCCGGCGCCGGGGGAAGCGCCACAGTAGACCCGCACCGAGCCCGGCGACCGGATCCCGGCCAACACCGACCCGGACCCGGACCCTGACCCGGACCCTGACCCTGACCCTGACCCTGACCCTGACCCTGACCCTGACCCTGACCCTGACCCTGACCCTGACCCGGACCCGGACCCTGACCCTGACCCTGACCCTGACCCGGCTCCCATCCACACCCTTGCACCGAGTCCGGTACCGGGACCCCTGCGACCCGGGGCTCGGACACCCCCGGACAAGCCGGTAACCGGGACCCACACCCACACTGACCGGCACCGACACCCGGAGCTGATCGACAACCGGAGCCGCCACTCGGTAACGGGACCCCCCCCCCCCCCCCCCAACTGCCAGAGCCCCGGGACCCGATACTGAGCGAAACCCCCGGTACCGGCAGCGCCAGTGGGGCAGCATGAACTACACGGTGGGGATGAGCGGCCGCTCGGTGCCGCGGGCCGGCCAGCTGACCCGCTCCCTGTCCCGCACCGTGTCGGTCAGCAGCTCGTTGCTGCCGGAGGGGCCGCGGCCGCAGCTGGACGGGCAGGGCCGAGCGGCCCGGACACAGGAGAAAGAGGAGATCAAAGGGCTCAACAACAGGTTCACCGACCTCATCGGACAGGTGAGGTTCACCCTCCACCCCAACCCCCTGGTCCCCCCCACCCTGGTCCCATCCCCCCCTCCCCCTCCCCCAATACCCCCCCTCCCCACCCCCACCCCTTCCCCCCCCCCCCACCCCCAACCCCCGGTCCCCACCCTTCCCCTCCCCCCATTACCCCACCCACCCCCACCCTCACCCCCACCCCTCTTACGCCCCACCCCCAACCTCCCCGATCCCCTCCCCCCCCAATACCCCACCCACCCCACCCCTCTTACCGCCCCACCCCACCCTCACCCCCCCCCCACCCTCACCCCCCCCCACCCTCACCCCCCGGTCCCCACCCATCTCCTCCCCCATTACCCCACCCACCCCCACCCCACTTACCCCCCCATCCCCCACTCCCCCATACCCCACCCACCCCACCCCTCTTACCCCCCCGGTCCCCACCCATTTACCCCACCCTCCCCCACCCCCCCACTCCCCGGGTACACACCCATCCCCCCTCTCCACCCCTCCAGATCCCCCCCTCCACCACCATCACCAAAGATGTGCAGGTTTGTAGGTTAATTGGCTTTGGTGTAAAATGTAAAGTGTGTGTGTGTGTGTGTGTGTGTGTGTGTGTGTGTGTGTGTGTGTGTGTGTGACAGTGTTAGTGTGCGGGGATCACTGGTCGGCACGGACTCGGTGGGCCGAAGGGCCTGTTTCCGCGCTCTATATCTAAACTAAACTATCTCCCAAACAAGCGGCTCTCCGAGCTCATCGCGGACAGGTGATGTACCGCTAGCCCCCACACACCCAACACCCCACCCCCCCCCCCCATACCCTAAATCCCAGGGACACCCCCAAAATAGTGTTCGAACCCCCCGCACCCCAGAACAACCCTCCACCGTAACCTCAAATACCCGGGACGCCCCCCCCCCCCCCCCCCCCGTCATTCCTGGGACACTCCCCCCCCCGCCCCCAAATCCACGGGAACTCCAAAAAATACCCCCCCCCCCTGGAACCCACAATATCTAGAGACCCCCCCCCCAAATATCTCCGGGACATCCCCCCCCCCCCCCCCCCCCTCAAATATTCCCCCCACCCCCGCAAATATTGCCCCCCCCGCAAATGCTCCAGGACTCCCCAGAAACACACGGGACTTAAATGTCTGCGGAACCCCCCAAATATCAACGGGAACCCCCCCCAAAATATCTGCCGGACCCCCTCCCCCAAATACACCCGGGACCCGTTACATATATTTGGACAGCATTTATTTCAAGAGGGCGTGTGTACAAACACAGAGGTGTAAAGCCGGGACTCTACTCGGGCTCATTTACAGTTTTGTGGAAGAATTCTCGGCCCGAAACGTCGCCGATCTCCTTGGCTCCCGAGACGCTGCTGCACCCGCTGAGTTTCTCCAGCCCTTTGTGTGCCCTTTAGAGTATTGTGAGCACGTTTTTGTCTATGGATATATTCAAGGCAGAGATAGATAGATTCTTGAACAGTGCGGGAGTCCGGGGTTATGGGGAGAGGGCAGGAGAATGGGGTTAGGAGGGAGAGATAGATCAGCCGTGATTGAATGTTTCAGAAAGAACTGCAGACGCTGGAAAAATCGAAGGTCGACAAAACTGCTGGAGGAACTCAGCGGGTGAGGCAGCATCTATGGAGCCAAGGAAATAGGTGGCGTTTTGGGTCGAGACCCTTCTTCAGACCTCGACCCGAAATGTCACCCATTTCCTTCGCTCCATTGATGGTAGAGTAGGCTTGATGGGCCGAATGGCCTAATTCCGCTCCCATCGCTCACGACCTTATGAACCCTTGTAACCAGGGGAAGCTCATATTTACCGAAGCCAATTAACCTACAAACCTGCACGTCTTTGGAGTGTGGGAGGAGACCGGAGCGCCCGGAGAAAACCCACGCAGGTCACGGGGAGAACGTGCAAACTCCGTACAGACAGCGCCCGTGGTCGGGATGGAACCCGGGTCTCTGGCGCTGTGAGGCAGCAGCTCTACCGAGTTTCTTCAGCATTTTGTGTCTAACGTCTCTGTTGGCATGGAGCACCATTACATCAGATAATACTGAATGCAATGCAGCCACATGCAGATCCAACACGGGCGGCAAAGAGGAAGATAACCCGCCTGCAGCGTGTTGTTCACTCACCCAGCCTGCGGGAAGTATCTGGAAGTCGGGGGAGAAGGGGAGAGGGGGAGGGAGGGAGGGAGGGGGGGGGAAGGGGTGGAGAGAGGAGGGGGAAGAAGGGGGGAGGAGAGGGGGAAGGGGGGGAGGAGAAGCGGGGAGGGGGGGAAGAGGAGGGGAGTAAGGAGAAGGGAGAGATGAGGTAAGGGGGGGGAGAGAGAGGAGGGGGAGAAGGGGGGGAGGGTGGAGAGAGGAGGGGGGAGAGAGGAGGGGGTAAAGGGAGGCAGACGGGGGGGGGGGGGAGAGAGAAGCGGGGAGGGGGGAAGAGAGGAGGGTGGTAAGGAGAGGGGAGAGAGATGAGGTAAGGGGGAAGAGAGGGGGAGAGATGAGGATAGGTAAGGAGGGGAGGGTGGAGGGGGGTAGAGAGGCGGGGAACGAGGGAGGAGGGCAGAGAGAGGTAGGGGGCAAAGAGGTGAAGGAGAGATTTTGAAGGCAGAGATAGATAGATTCTTGAGGGTGTCAGGGGTTATGGGGAGAAGGCAGGAGAATGGGGTTAGGAGGGAGAGATAGATCAGCTATGATTGAATGGTGGAGTAGACTGGATGGGCCGAATGGCCTAATTCTGCTCCTATCTCTTATGATAAACGTAAACAGTACATAAATGACACACACTTTTTAGAGGTTAGAAATAAGAAAAAATACACAGTGGTCGTACGAGAGGGTGGCGCAGTAGTAGAGTTGCTGCCTCACAGCGCCAGAGGCTATCCCGACATTTAACAAGCAGTGAGACAGGTTTGGAGGGATATGGACCAAACACAGGCAGGTGGGACTAGTGCGGATGGGACATGTTGGCCGGTGCGGGCAAGTTGGGCCGAAGGGCCTGTTTCCACGCTGTATCACTCTGTCACTCTGACTCTCCCACCAGTGGAAACATCCTCTCCACATCCACTCTGTCTGGGCCTTTCACTATTCGGTAAGTTTCAATAGACAATAGGTGCAGGAGTAGGCCATTCGGCCCTTCGACCCAGATCAGAGCATTGAATATAGGAGTAGGGAAGTAATGTTAAAATTGTACAAGGCATTGGTAAGACCAATTCTGGAGTATGGTGTACAATTTTGGTCGCCTAGTTATAGGAAGGATGTCAACAAAATAGAGAGAGTACAGAGGAGATTTACCAGAATGTTGCCAGGGTTCCAGCAACTATGTTCCAGAGAAAGGTTGAACAAGTTAGGTCTTTATTCTTTGGAGCGCAGAAGGTTAAGGGGGGGACTTGATTGAGGTCTTTAAAATGATGAAATGGATAGACAGAGTTGACGTGGATACGCTTTTCCCATTTGAGGGCAGGGAAGATTCAAACAAGAGGGGCCATGACATTGAGAATTAAGGGACAGAAGTTTCGGGGTAACGTGAGGGGGAACTTCTTTACTCAGAGGGTGGTGGCTGTGTGGAATGAGCTTCCAGCAGAAGTGGTAGAGGCAGGATCGATTTTAACATCTAAAAGTAAAGTGGATAGGTATATGGATGAGAAGGGAATGGAGGGGTATGGTCTGAGTGCAGGTAGATGGGACTAGGGGAAAACAAATGGTCGGCACGGACTGGAAGGGCCGAGAGGGCCTGTTTCGTGCTGTAATTGTTATATGACCCAGCGCCATCATTCAATGTGATCATGGCTGATCATCCCCAATCAGTACCCCGTTCCTGCCTTCTCCCCATATCCCCTGACTCCGCTATCTTTAAGAGCCCTATCTAGCTCTCTCTTGAAAGCATCCAGAGAACCGGCCTCCACCGCTGTCTGAGGCAGAGAATTCCACAGACTCACAACTCTCTGTGAGAAAAAGTGTTTCCTCATCTCCGTTCTAAATGGCTTACCCCTTATTCTTAAACTGTGGCCCCTGGTTCTGGACTCCCCCAACATCGGGAACATGTTTCCTGCCTCTAGCGTGTCCAAACCCTTAATAACCTTATATGTTTCAATAAGATCTCATCCTTCTAATTTCCAGAGTATACAAGCCCAGCGGCTCCATTCTATCAACATATGACAGTCCCGCCATCCCGGGAATTAACCTTGTAAACCTACGCTGCACTCCCTCAATAGCAAGAATGTCCTTCTTCAAATTTGGAGACCAAAACTGCACACAATACTCCAGGTGTGGTCTCACTAGGGCCCTGTAAACTGCAGAAGGACCTCTTTGGTCCTGTACTCAACTCCTCTTGTTATAAAGGCCAACATGCCATTCGCTTTCTTCACTGCCTGCTGTACCTGCATGCTTACATTCATCGACTGATGAACAAGGACCCCCAGATCCCGTTGTACTTCCCCTTTTCCCAACTTGACGCCATTTAGATAATAATCTGCCTTCCTGTTTTTGCCCCCAAACCTCACATTTATCCGCATTAAACTGCATCTGCCACGCTTTTGCCCACTCACCCAACCTGTCCAAGTCACCCTGCAGCCTCATAGCATCCTCCTCACAGTTCACACTGCCGTGCACCTGCCCGCTGGCCACACCTGCCCGCTCACCACACCTGCCCGCTCACCACACCTGCCCGCTCACCACACCTGTCCCGTCGGGTTGCAGGTGCGGCGGCTGGAGCAGGAGAACCAGGTGCTGCAGACCAGGTGGGAGCTGCTGCAACAGGGCGATGAGTACAAGTCCAACGCTGACCAGATTGTGCAGCTGGTGTGCAGCCGCCTGCAGCAGCAGCTGGGGGAGATGGAGCGGGAGAGGGAGAGGCTGAAGGACCAGATCGCACACACGCAGAAGCTGGTCGAAGACTTCAAGCAGAAGTACGAGGACGAGATCAACGCCCGCACGGCCATGGAGAACGAGTTTGTCATCCTCAAGAAGGTGAGCCTCTCCCCCTCTCCCCATCCCCCACACTTTCACCCTCCCCCCCTCCCCTCCCTCCCCCCCTTACCTTTCGTAAATCCATGCTGACTTTGTCCAATGACTTCACCACTTTCCAAATGCGCTGCTATCCCATCTTTAATAACTGACTCTAGCAGTTTCCCCACTACCGATGTTAGACTAACTGGTCTGTAATTTCCCGTTTTCTCTCTCCCTCCCTTTTTAAAAAGTGGGGTTACATTAGCTACCCTCCAATCCTCAGGAACTACTCCAGAATCTAAAGAGTTTTGAAAATTTATCACTAATGCATCCACTATTTCTGGGGCTACTTCCTTAAGTATTCTGGGATACAGCCTATCTGGCCCTGGGGATTTATCGGCCTTTAATCCATTCAATTTACCTAACACCACTTCTTGGCTAACCTGGATTTCACTCAGTTCCTCCATCTCATTTGACCCCCGGTCCCCTGCTATTTCCAGCAGTTTATTTATGTCTTCCTTAGTGAAGACAGAACCAAAGTAGTTATTCAATTGGTCTGCCATGTCCTTGTTCCCCATGACTAATTCACCAGTTTCTGACTGCAAGGGACCTATGTTTGTTTTAACTAACCTTTTCTCTTCACATATCTATAAAAATGTTTGCAGTCAGTTTTTACCAGCACGTGGCACTGGTAGCAATCCAGAGATTATTACCTTTGAGGTCCTTCTTTTAAGTTTACTCCTAGTTCCCTAAATTCACCTTGTAGGACCTCATCCAGTTTTTTACCTATATCGTTGGTGTCAATGTGCACCACGACAACTGGCTGTTCACCCTCCCCGTCCAGAATGTTCTGCAGCCGTTCAGTGACATCCCTGACCCTTGCACCAGGAAGGCAACATACCATCCTGGAGTCTTGTTTGCAGCCGCAGAAACACCTATCTATTCCCCTTACAATTGAATCCCCTATTACAATAGCCCTTCCACTAATTTTCCTCCCCTCCTGTGCTGCAGAGCCACCCACGATGCCATGAACTTGGCTGCTGCTGCATTCCCCTGATGAGCCATCTCCCCCAACAGTATCCAAAATGGTATATCTGTTTAGGAGGGAGATGACCGCTGGGGACTCCTGCACCACCTGCCTACTGCTACGCTGGCTAATGGCCACCCGTTCCCTTTCTGTCCGCTTAACTTTTACCTGTGGTGTGACCAACTCACTGTACGTGCTATCCACGACTTTCTGCACCGTGGATGCTCCAGTATGAATCCAACCGCTGCTCCAACCGTTCAATGCGGTCTGCCAGGAGCTGCAGCTGGACACACTTCCTGCACACGTAGTCACCCAGGGACACCGACCATACCCCTGATCTCCCACATGTTGCAGGATGAGCAATGCACGGGGCTGATCTCAACTGACATGGCTTACCCCCAAATTAAATCAACTCAGTCCCACTATGAAAATCTTAATCCTTTAAACTGTACCTTTATTAAAAAGCACTGAACCCTCGGCTCACTGAACCCTCGGCTCACTGAACCCTTAACCAATCTTTGCCCTTAGCCAGAAAGCAGAAATACAAACCTGGGGTTGCTCCCAATCAGCTGCTTCCTCTAGTCCGCTTGCACCAATCAGCGGCTTCCTCCAGACCACTTCCTTTGAAGTGTGATGGAACGTTGCAGAGTGGGTTCTCCTCCTGCTCCAACGGCTCCTGGGCCTCTCCAACGGTTCTTGGGCCTGGGTCGCGACCCTTCTTAAGGAATGGGCGACGTTTCGGGTCAAGACCCTAATGGTCTCGACCCAAAACGTCACCCATTCTTTCTCTCCAGAGATGCAGCCTGCCCAGCTGAGTTGCTCCAGCGTTTTGTGTCTATCTTCGGTGTAAAGCAGCATCTGCAGTTCCTTCTTCCACTAAACTAAGCACTGTTGTGTAGGAGGTCGATGAGGCCTACTACCAGAAGGTGGAGTTGGAATCCAAGCTGGAGTACCTGACCAACCTGATTGAGTTCTTGAAGTTGCTCTACGCTGAGGTAGGTCCCCATTAACTCATCACCTCCAGGAACCTCTCCATCGCACAGGTAATGGGGACTAGGCAGGAGAATGGGTTTTGAGAGGGAAACGTAGACCATCTTCTTCTTCTTGCGTACGGCGTGCGCAGCCTAAAGTTGTTGGACAACTAGTTCTATTTGATCTAATAGACAATAGGTGCAGGAGGAGGCCATTTGGCCCTTCGAGCCTGCACCGCCATTCAATGTGATCATGGCTGATCATCCCCAATCAGTACCCTGTTCCTGCCTTCTCCCCTTATCCCGTTGACTCCCGCTATCTTTAAGAGCCCTATCTAGCTCTCTCTTGGAAACACCATAAAGATCATGAGAGATAGGAACAGAATTAGGCTATTTGGCCCATCAAGTCTCCACCATTCGATCGTGGCAGATTTATCTCTTTGTAAATAAAATGTAATTGCTAAGTGGAAAATCCTTATTGTAAATTAACCTGGGAGAGTGGGTCGTGGCAGATGGAATGAAGCGTAGAAAAGTGTGGAGTCGTGCATTTCAGTCGTAGGAATAAAGGCGTAGACTATTTTTTAAATGGGGATTGAATTCAGAAATAGGAGGTATAAAAGGATTTGGGATTGTTGGTGCAGGATACCCAAAAAGTTAGTCTGCAAGTCGAATTGATAGTAAGGAAGGCAAACTCAATGCCAGCATTTATTTCAAGAGAGCTTGTATACAAAAACAGGGATGTAATGCTGAGGCTCCATAAGGTGCTGGTCAGGCCACATTTGGAGTATTGTGAGCAATTTTGGGCCCCGTATCTGAGGAAGGATGTGCCGGCTCTGGAGAGGGTCCAGGAATGAGCGGGTTAACATATGACGAGCGTTTGTCGGCGCTGGGCCTGCACTCGCTGGAGTTTAGAAGGATGAGGGGGGACCTCATTGAAACTTGCAGCACAGTGAAAGGCCTGGATAGAGTGGATGTAGAGAGGATGTTCCCACAGCCTCTGAATTAAAGGACGTTCCTTTAGGAAGGAGATGAGGAGGAGTTTCTTTAGCCAGAGGGTGGTGAATCTGTGGGATTCTTTGCCACAGACGGCTGTGGAGGCCACAAGTCAGTGGATATTTTTATGGCAGAGTTTCTTAATTAGTACGGGTGTCAGGGGTTATGGGGAGAAGACAGGAAGATGAGGTTGAGAGGGAGAGATAGACCAGCCACGATTGAATGGCGGAGTGGACTTGATGGGCCGAATGGCCTAATTCTGCTCCTATCACTTATGAACTAAAAGCGTTTGTACCATTCTCCCTGTGACCGTATGGGTTTTCTCCGGGAGCTCTGGTGTCCTCGCATACCCCAAAGACGTGCGGGTTTGTAGGTTAATTAGCTTTGGTAAAATTGGCCCCCCTAGTGTGTCGGGAGTGGATGTGAAAAATGGGAGACCGTGGATCTCGTGTGAACGGGCGGGCGATGGTCGGCGCAGACGCGGTGTGTGTGTGTGTGTGTGTGTGTGTGTCTGACACTGGGGAGTTGCAGGAGATCGAGGAGCTCCAGTCCAAGGTGAAAACGACCGCGGTCACTTTGACGGTGAAGAACCAGCGGCGCCTGGACATGAGGGGCGTCATCGAGGACGTGAAGCAGCAACACGCTGACATCGCAGCGCAAAACAAGGCGGAGGCCGACGCCTGGTACCAGAACATGGTGAGGTCACCATCACATCACCGTCACATCACCACCACAAAACACACACAGTCTCTCTGTCTGAAGAAACATAAATATATCGACAATAGATGCAGGAGGAGGCCATTCTGCCCTTCGTGCCAGCACCGCCATTCAATGTGATCATGGCTGATCAACTTTCTGGGATATGGGGAGAAGGCAGGAACGGGGTACTGATTGGGGATGATCAGCCATGATCACATTGAATGGCGGTGCTGGCTCAAAGGGCCGAATGGCCTACTCCTCCACTTATTGTCTATTGATCATCCACAATCAATATCCCGTTCCTGCTTTCTCCCCATATCCCTTGATTCCGTTAGCCCCAAGAGCTAAATCTAACTCTCTCTTGAAAACATCCAGTGAATTGGCCTCCACTGCCGTGAAGCAGAGAATTCCACAGATTCACAACTCTCTGGGTGAAAACGTTTTTCCTCATCTCAGTCCCAAATGGCCGACCCCATATTCTTAAACTGTGGCCCCTGGTTCTGGACTCCCCCAACATCGGGAACATTTTTCCTGCATCTAGCCGGCCCAATCCCATAAGAATTTTAATTCTCTATAAGATACCCTCTCATCCTTCTAAATTCCAGTGAATACGAGCCCAGCCGACCCATTCTTTCATCTTATGTCAGACCCGCCATCCCGGGAATTAACCTGGTGAACCTACGCTGCACTCCCTCAATGGCAAGTAGGGTCTCGACCCGAAATATCACCCATTCCTTCTGTCCAGAGATGCTGCCTGTCCCGCTGAGTTACTCCAGCATTTTGTGTGTTTCTTCGGAGTAAACCAGCATCTGCGGTTCCTTTTTGTGTAGGAAAGAACTGCAGATGCTGGATTAAAATCGAAGGTGGACACAAAAAGCTGGAGTAACTCGGCGGGACAAACCTGTCCGATCCATGTGCCTGTCCAACTGCTTCTTGAACGTTGGGATAGTCCCAGCCTCGATCCGTACACCCGCCGCCCCCCTGTGTGGGGAAAGTGACCCCTCTTTTCTCTGCAGTTGCGTGATCTGGAAAACGACAAGAGCCGACAGAACGACGAGCTGCGAAAATCCAAGACGGAGGAGGCCGATCTGATCCGGCAGCTGCAGCGGCTGAAGGCGGAAATCGACAGCTTCCAGAACCAGGTATTCCCGGGTTCCAGCTGCAGAATTAGGCCATTCTGCCCGTCAAAGGGGCCAGCACAGCTGTCCCTCTCTCTGTCGGTCTGTCTCGCTCTGTATCTCTCTCAATTTTCAATTTTTCAATTAAAAAAAACGTTATTGGCATGCTAAAATACATCATTATGTTGCCAATATGAAACATAAAACATACGTATTTAAAATGCATAAATATAAATCCAAGTATACAGGGATAGATATGTCCCTGTACATATACTCGCAGTAGACCTACAGCCCTTTATTGGTTGTTACTCGTTCTTGCAGCTGTAAGCAGCATAACAGAATAGCACGTTTAGCAATTCAATATTAATTTATTGGTGTCAGTTAATGCCAATTAGTGTGTGCGTGCACATGTGTGCACTCTCTCTGTCTCCGTCTCACCCCTTATGCCGTTCCACAGCGAGGGTCGCTGGAGGCGACTGTGGTGGATGTGGAGGATCGGGGGCAGATGGCCATCAAGGAGGGCAAGGTCCACGTGGAGGAGTTGCAGGCGGCGATACGCAAGGTGAAGACTGACCTGGCGGACCAGGCCCGCGAGCACCAGGAACTGCTCAATGCCACCATGGCCCTGGACATGGAGATCGCCACCTACCGCAAGCTGCTGGATGGGGAGGAGGAGAGGTGACCACAGTCCGGACTCCCCAAACTAGCTCAACCCAGTCCTCCCTAGCCCAGTCCTCCCCAGCCCAGCCCAACCCTCCCCAGCCCAGTCCAGTCCTCCCCAGCCCAACCCAGTCCTCCCCAGCCCAGCCCAGTCCTCCCCAGCCCAGCCCTCCCCAGCCCAGTCTCCCCAGCCCAACCCAGTCCTCCCCAGCCAGCCCTCCCAGCCCAGTCCTCCCAGCCCAGCCCAACCCTCCCCAACCCAATCCAAAATAAACCTCCCCTCCCTCCCCAATCCTCCCCTCCCCTCCTCCACCACCTCCCCCTCTTCTCCCCCCCCAACCCTTCCCCTCCTCAAAACCCCCTTCCCCTCCCCCTCTCCCATCCTCCCTCTCCTTACCCCTCCCTCTGTGTAAACGATGCCCCTCACATCTCCTTTAACCATTGCCTCCCTCACATTAAAGCTCTGCCCGCTGGTATTTGACATTTCAATCCTGGAGACAGTTTGTAGGAAGGAACTGCAGACGCTGGATTATATTGAAGATAGACACCAAGTGCTGGAGTAACTCAGCGGGTCAGGAGAAAAAGGATGGGTGAAGTTCAGTCTGAAGAAGGGTCCTGACTTGAAAAGTCACCTATCCATGTTCTCCACAGATGCTGCCTGACCCGCTGAGTTACTCCAGCACTCTGCGGCCAATATGTGTTCACCGTCTCCCTCTGCTGGCCACCCAGAGGGCTGCAGAGAGCGGCTAAAGTCCACTTGACCAGAGCGCCAGATACTGACACAGGGGTAACAGGGTGGACCTTAACTAACCTTCTTTTACTGATGGGACCAGTGGGCACATCAGGAGTTGACCCTGAATTCCACTATTTCGGGTATTCGCACTTTCTACATTCTCCACAGAAACATAAAAATGGATAACATTTACTTTTCTGACCTCAAGTAGCCCTTGCTTTCCCTCTCTCTCCACCCCTCCCCCACCCTAGTCCTCCGACCAATCTGACTGCCCTCCTGATTAAAATGTTTAAGAAGGAACTGCAGATACTGGAAAATCGAAGGTAGACAAAAATGCTGGAGAAACTCAGTGGTAACAACCCTCACATCAGTCTGAAGAAGGGTTTCGGCCCGAAACGTTGCCCATTTCCTTTGTCCCATAGATGCTGCCTCACCCGCTGAGTTTTCCAGCATTTTTTGTCGACCTCCTGATTTAAATGATATCTTTGTTCACCTCGTGGTCACCTTGCCCTCAGCTAAAAACGATCCATTCTACCTTTTTCATGAACTTTGTCCAGTTTGATCTGTCCTTTTCACATCTTAACCTTCCATATCTCTGGAGGCCCAGGACAGAAAGGTCGGATTCGGAATGGGGGGGGGGGGGGAGGGACTGGGGGAGTGGAAGCGCTGAGCCACCGGGTGTTCAGGTTGGTTATTCCGAATCCGACCTTTCTGTCCTGGGCCTCCTCCAGGGCCAGCGCAAATTGGAGGAGCAGCACCTCATATTCCGCTTGGGTAGTTTACACCCCAGCGGTATGAACATTGACTTCTCCAATTTCAGGTAGTCCCTGCTTTCTCCCTCCTGCCCCTCCCCTCCCCAGCTCTCCCACAGCCCACTGTCTCTGCCTCTTCCTTTCTTCTTCCTGCCCCCCCCCCCACCATCCCCAAATCAGTCTGAAGGTCTCGATCCGAAACGTCGCCTATTCCTTCGCTCCGTAGATGCTGCCTCGCCCGCTGAGTTTCTCCAGCATTTTTGTCTCCCTCCTATCTATACTGAAGACTCCGACTGATGATGGCACTGTGTTTCCTCGTTGTTTTCAGAGATGGGGTCCCGACCATCGGAACGGTTCGAGTGATCCAATCATCGTCCAAGCAGAATAGAGCACTGAGTAAGTCCAGAAATAATTCCCCGAGTGCAGAATGTGTCAAGCAGTGCATGGGCAGAGTTTGATTCCCAAGTTCCTAGGTTTTTAGGAGCAGAATTAGGCCATTCGGCCCATCAAGCCTACTCCACCATTTCATCATGGCTGATCTATCACGTCTCTATGGAGTTTGTGCGTTCTCCCCGTGACCTGCGTGGGTTTTCTCCGAGATGTCCGGTTTCCATCCCACACTCCGAAGATGTGCAGGTTTGTAGGTTAATTGGCTTGGTAATAAATGGTAGTAAATGGGTGCAGGAGTAGGCCATTCGGCCCTTCCAGCCAGCACCGCCATTCAATATGATCATGGCTGATCATCCAAAATCAGTACCCCGTTCCTGCCTTCTCCCCATATCCCTGGATTTCGATAGCCCTAAGAGCTATATCTAGCTCTTGAATTGCCTGCACTGCCTTCTGTCCTGATTACGGGTGCTGTCTGTACGGAGTTTGCACCTTCTCCCAGTGACCTGTGTCCTACTGCACCGAGTATTGCACAGTCTCCGGGTGCTCCGGTTTCCTCCCACACTCCAAACACGTGCAGGTTTGTAGGTTAATTGGTTTGGTAATCAAAGTAAAATTGTCCCTAGTGTGTGTGGGATAGTGTTAGTGTGCGGGGATCGCTGGTCGGCGCGGACTCGATGGGCCGAAGGGCCTGTTTCCGCTCCGTATGTCTGGGCATTGCTCCCAAGATGGCGTCCAACGCAGGCGACAATTTGCCCCCCCCCCCCCCTTTTTGCGTGCTGGCCACAGAAACCGATCTACAAACTGTTACGGGCTTGGACACGCTAGAGGCAGGGAACATGTTCCCGATGTTGGGGGAGTCCAGAACCAGGGGCCACAGTTTAATAATATTGCCCATTTAGAACGGAGACGAGGAAACACTTTTTCACACAGAGAGTGGTGAGTCTGTGGAATTCTCTGCCTCAGAGGGTGGTGGAGGCTGGTTCTCTGGATGCCTTCAAGGGAGAGCTAGATAGGGCTCTTAAAGATAGCGGAGTCAGGGGATATGGGGAGAAGGCAGGAACGGGGTACTGATTGGGGATGATCAGCCATGATCGCATTGAATGGCGGTGCTGGCTCGAAGGTCAGAATGGCCTCCTCCTGCACCTATTGTCTATTAACCTACAAACCTGCACGTCTTTGGAGTGTGGGAGGAAACCAGAGCACCCGGGGGAAAACCCATGCAGGTCACGGGAGAACGTACAGAACCCGGGTGTCTGGCGCTGTGAGCCAGCAGCTCGACCTGCTGCACCAGCATGCCCATTAGTACGGGTGTCGAGGGTTATGGGGAGAAGGCAGGAGAATGGGGTTGAGAGGGAGAGTTAGGCCAGCCAAGCCTAGAATTGATGGGCCGAATGGGCTAATTCTGCTCCGAGAAACATTAAAAAAAAACGTGCAGGAGTAGGCCATTCGGCCCTTTGATCCAGCAATGCCCCTCAATATGATCATGGCTGATCATTCAAAATCAGTAACCTGTTCCTGCTTTCTCCCCATATCCCCTGACTCCGTTAGCCCCTAAGAGCTAAATCTAACTCTCTCTTGAATACGAGAAGTTTGTTCTTCCCCCCCAACCCCCCGCCCCTACATCAGTCTGAAGATGGGTCTCGACCCGAAATGTCGCCTGTTCCGTCGTTGCATAGATGCTGCCTCACCCGCTGAGTTTCTCCAGCATTTTTGTCTGCCTAGAATAGGTACGTTACAAAACTTACCTTTAGCGGCGCTGCAGTTCTGCCACTGACCGTGTGCGCGACTTTGGCGCCTTTGAGAGGGGGGGCGGGTTTAAAATGCGTTTTTTCTTCAGTCTATTCAAATCAGTTTTGAGCAGGCTGTTTAGTTACTGAAGAAAAACCGCTTTGACTGCCATTTTATTAAGTTCATTCAAATTAGCGCTGGAAAAATGAAAAGCTTGAGTGAATTAAAAATCATCTTCTAATGCCGGTCAACGCTGGCAACGGGACGGATCTTACGTAGCGGACAAAAGAAGGTGCACAGTTTATTTTTACATAAAAACGTGCTTCTTAGGAAGCATTTAATCAAAATTTCATGTTGCGAAAAGGTGACTAAGAAAATATACAAACCCGCAGTATTTTTCCTGCCGATATGGGGTTTAAATTCACCGCAAACCGCGACGTTCCAATCCATCGCCTTCCATAAAAACCCACTCGCAAGTTGATTTAAATGGCCATTAATTTACGGGAATTAAACACTAAATTCCTTCCATTTGGCCTATATATTCATGACAATGAGATTTAAAAATCATGTTATATTGTGAATTCTTGTGTGAATGTTATTTGGACACTTAGGCTTTTTTAAAATGTTAACCTTTTCTTAAGAAATGGATAGATGTTTAGATCTAGTAATTTAATTTTGTAATTGGCTACAATTAGGTAACTAACTTATTATATGCTTTAATTTCAGGTCATCCAAGTAATATTGTTTCATATTTGTTTCAGAATACTTCAATCTATAATAACTGAAAATTTCACTCAGTTCTCTTAATTTTTAAGGAAGTTATGGGCTTTTGACTGTCCTAGATCACAGCTGTTGTGCTAAGTCAATGGAAAAGCAATAGGGAACAAGATGCTAATTTACGAGTATGAAAATGACCATAACCTTTTTAATACTGAAGATATGAAAGTGAATTAGGTGTCAAATTAAACTTCTTTTTATGCTTTATCTGATGGGATAAATTGCAGAGTTGATTTTTTTTATCTCAAAATTTTGTAACATTGCTACCTAGAAGTTATGAACATCTGCCTCACCCCCCACCCCCCCATCCAAGCAATAAACTAAAGAGCATTTTACTTTTGAATTAGATTTTTAAGGCTTCTGGGACCGTGGAGAGGCGCTGGGACGGTGACACTGGTCGTACAAGCACGGAGACACCAGGGCAACGGCCGCAAGGAGACGCTCTGTCCAAGGGTGCCCGGGGTCTGTCGGACCCAGTGAAGATCCGGCATCACCACCAGCAACGCCCCACTGTGCACCTCCTCGCAAACCTTTCCTGCAGTCTCTCTCTCTCTCTCTCTCTCTCTCCTAATCTGCTCTAAGCTTCGCCCCCCCAACTCAACCCACTCGACCCCACCCCCCAACCCAAACCCCACCCCACCCCACCCCACCCCCCCAATCCAACCCCACCCCCCCTCATCCAACCCCACCCCAATCCAACCCCGCCCCCCCACCCCACCCCACCCCCACAAATCCAACCACACCCCAATCCAACCCCACCACCCCAATCCAAACCCCACCCCAAATCCAACCCCACCCCCCCAAAGCCCCCCCAAATCCAACCCACCCCCACCCTAAATCCAACCTCCACCAACCCCACCACCCCGCCCCCAATATCCAACCCCACCACCCCAATCCAACCCCACCCCCCCCATCCAACCCCACCCCCCATCCAACCCAGCCCCCAATCCAACCCAACCCCACCCCAACCCCACCCCAACTCCCCCCCCTCCACCCCACCAAGCAACCCAACCCCAACCCCCCACAACTCAATCCCACCTTCCCACCCCTACTCTCCCCACCAACCCTGCTCCTCCCCCCGACACAACTCCTCCCCCTCTCTCCCCCACTTCTCCCCCCTTTTTCTCCCTCTCCCCCCCCCCCCGATCCCCCCCCTCCCCCCCCCCACACCGTTGAGTCAATGCTAAACGCTGGAGCTTGTTGTTTCTGACCGGGTGCATCTGGTGAAGGGTTTACCTGCCTGAGAAATATATTCATCGCTGTGGGGTTTGAACAATAAAGAAATTGGCCAAAACTCCCCGTCTCCGTCTCTGTGTGTGTCTCCGTCTCTGTGTGTGTCTCTGTCTCTGTGTGTGTCCCCGTCTCTGTGTGTGTCTCTGTCTCTGTGTGTGTCCCCGCCTCTGTGTGTGTCCCCGTCTCTGTGTGTGTCTCCGTGTCTCCGAGCAGGCAGTGAAGAAAGCTAATGGCATGTTGGCCTTCATTGCGAGAGGATTTGAGTTTGGGAGCAAAGAGGTCCTTCAGCAGTTGTACAGGGACTGTCATATGCTGAAAGAATGGAGCAACTTGGTTTGTACACTCTGGAATTTAGAAGGATGAGAGGTAGTCTTATAGAAACATTCAAAATTCTTAAAAGATTGGGCAGGCTAGATGCAGAAAAAATGTTCCCAATGTTGGGGGAGTCCAGAACCAGGGGTCACAGTTTAAGAATAATGGGTCGAACATTTAGAGCTGAGATGAGAAAAAACGTCTTCACCCAGAGAGTTGTGAATCTATGGAATTCTCTGCAACAGGAGGCCGATTCACTGGATGTTTTCCAGAGAGTTAGATGTAGCTCATAGGACTAACGGAATCAATGGATATGGGGAGAAGGCAGGAACAGGGTACTGGTTGTGGATGATCAGCCGTGATCATATTGAATGGCGGTGCTGGCTCGTAGGGCCGAATGGCCTACTCCTGTCCCTATTTTTCTATGTGTCTATCTCTCATTGCCGTAAGACTATCTCAGATAGTCAGAGTCACACAGCATGGAAACAGGCCATGTGGAACAAATGGCCACAAAAGCTCACCAACCTCGACTTCCTCAGAAGGATAAGGCAGTCCGGCATGTCCCCAACAACTCTCTCCAACTTCTACAGATGCGCCGTAGAGAGCATTTTATCGGGATGCATCACGGCACGGTTTGGGAACAGCTCCATCCAAGGCCGCGAGAAATGGCAGAGAATTGTGGACGCAGCCCAGACCGTCACACAAACCGACCTCCCTTCCATCAACTCCATCTACACCTCACGCTGCCTCGGCAAGGCCAGCAGCATCATCGAGGACCAGTCTCACCCCCCGGTCACTCCCTCTTCTCCCCTCTCCCATCGGGCAAGAGGTACAGAAGTGTGTAAAACCGAACGCACACCTCCAGATTCAGGGCAGTTTCTTCCCGGCTGTTATCAGGCAACTGAACCGTCCTCTCACCAACTAGAGAGCGGTCCTGACCTCCCATCTACCTCATTGGAGACCCTCGGACTATCTTTGATCGGACTTTGCTGGACTTTATCTTGCACTGCTGAGCTATAGACTTTATAGATGCTGCGTGGAAACAGGCCCTTCGGCCCACCGAGTCCGTGCCGACCAGCGATCCCCGCGCACTAACACTATCTTACACACACCAGGGACAATTTACACTTTAACCAAAGGCAATTAACCTACAAACCTCCACGCCTTTGGAGTGTGGGAGGAAACCGGAGCACCCGGAGAAAACCCACGCAGGTCACGGGGAGAACGTACAAACTCCGTACAGACAGCGCCCGTAGTCGGGATGGAGCCCGGGTCTCTGGCGCTGTGAGGCAGCAGCTCCACCCGCCGCTCCACTTAAGCAGCGGCAAGTAGGAATTTCATTGTTCAATACTGAAAATTAATATCTTGTCTCATGAACGTCACACAGGAGCCAGATTTTACTGAAGATAGACACTAAATGCAGGAGTAACTCAGCGGGACAGGCAGCATCTCTGGAGAGAAGGAACGGGTGACGTTTTGTGAGGCCCTTCTTCAATCTGAGGGTCAGGGGAGAGGGAGACACAGAGATATGGAAGGGTAAGATGTGAAAACGACAGAAACTGGACAAAGTTCATGAAAAAGGTAGAATGGATCGTTTTTAGCTGAGGGCAAGGTGACAACATTTAAATCAGGAGGACAGTCAGACTGGTCGAAGGACTAGGGTGGGGGAGGGGTGGAGAGAGAGGGAAAGCAAGGGTTACTTGAGGTCAGAAAAGTAAATATTATCCATTTATATGTTTCCGTGGAGAATGTAGAAAGTGAGAATACCCGAAATAGTGGAATTCAGGGTCAACTCCTGATGTGCCCACTGGTCCCATCAGTAAAAGAAGGTTAGTTAAGGTCCACCCTGTTACCCCTGTGTCAGTATCTGGCGCTCTGGTCAAGTGGACTTTAGCCGCTCTCTGCAGCCCTCTGGGTGGCCAGCAGAGGGAGACGGTGAGCACATATTGGCCGCAGAGTGCTGGGGTAAAAGGCCTGTCCCACTCGGCCGTCATTTGCTCGCCATTTACGCGGCGAGACTCACGTGGTCGCGTCGAGACTCACGGGTGGCGTGTGGGCGGCGCGGGACGGTCGCATGGGGAAGCGCGGAGGGGTATGGAGTCGCGTGCGGCATCGTTCCGGTATCGCTCCAACTCGGGGTGGGCGGAGGGAGCAGACCGTCCCCAACTCCGCTGCAGCTGACGTTGCCTGGAGCCGCGGCCCCTGCCCCCCCCCCTCCACCCGGCCCCGTGTGTGTGGGCGCTGCCGACCCGCAGCCCCGTGGCCGTGCGGCCGCACAGGGGGAGACGGGGCGGAGGGCGGCCGTGGCTGGACAGCGCTGACCCCGGGGGGGGGGGAGAGTGGGGGCTGTCCCGAGGGATGCGCTCCTTCGGCCGCTTACACCTTGGTGCTCGGCTTCAGAGCAAAGATACTGACTGATACCTTCCCGCTTTCAATGACACCACCCACAAATATATATATAAGAGCAAAACATGACAATATTGGCGTTTTTTAACAGGTAAGAAGGTTCCCCGTGTGTTAACAGTGTGTGCCGAGGCAGCCATGTCCTCCACATCCACTGTTCCGGAGATTGGGCTGCTCCGCGCGTCACGCCCTTTGACCCATGACCCCGCGCGCAACCCCCCTATACATGGAGGTGACAGATTGCGGTCGGCAGATCTGCCACGTTTGATGCTGATGATGATTCACTAAAAATTGCGAATATTCAGACGCTTGGCACGCTTTTATAGAGTTTAAAGCATTTTGTTCAACGGGCAGCCGCACCGATAATTGAGTTCACGGCGCAAGGTTCAATGTCAATGCAAGGTCAGGGAGACCAAGAACTCGGTTTATTGCTGATACGCTGAGTCAGCTCTGATTATTTTACCCGTCTATTTATTTTTTGTTCCAGCTTCACTCACAAGTTCTCGTCATTTTGATCTCCCATCCACATCGCAAGGGAACCCGCTAAAGGCACTTAACTACTAGGTGTTTAGCCATCTCCGCAGTGCAGGCTGCCATCCAACCGCAATACAGCAATTGGAACCAATACCACTTGTACTGAGCACGGAGCAGACATGTATATAAGCGGAGGCTTGGCGATCGCTTTCGCCGAACACCTCCGCTCGGTCCGCAAAAGCCAACCCGACCTCCCGGTGGCTCAGCACTTCAACTCCCCCTCCCATTCCGCATCCGACCTCTCGGTCCTGGGCCTCCTCCACGGCCAGAGTGAGCAACACCGCAAGCTGGAGGAACAGCACCTCATATTTCGCTTGGGGAGTCTGCATCCTCTGGGCTTGAACATTGAATTTTGTCAATTCTGTTAACCCTTGCTGTCTCCTCCCCTTCCCACCTCTCCCTCACCCCTCGGGCCCTGGCATTCCCTCTATCTCTAGCTCCCTCCCCCACCCTAGTCGCACCAGCTTCTCATTTTCACACCACAAACAGCTTACAATGGCTTGTTCTCTTTATCATCGATACTTTTTTGCATATCGTTCATTCATTGTTCCTTATCTCTCCACATCACCATCTATATCTCTCGTTTCCCTGATCCCTGACTAGTCTGAGGAAGGGTCTCGACCCGAAACGTCGCCTATCTCCTTCGCTCCTTAGATGCTGCTGCACCCGCTGAGTTTCTCCAGCTTTTTGTGTAACCCTCGATTCTCCAGCATCTGCATTTCCTTCTTTAAAACATGTATATTCTGTGGGTGGGTGGGGGGGGGGGGGGGGGGGGGGGAGGGGGGGGGGGGGGGGGGGGGGGGGGGGACTGGGGGGGGGGGGGGGGGGGGGGGGGGGGGGGGCGGAAGGAGAGGGAGGGAGGTGAAAATTATAAACCCAAAGCGGACCCAATCCTATTTTCTGAAATTACACCATAATTCGATAGAAAATACAGTATTATTATGCACCTATAAACAACTTTCCACTGGGTGTTAGATGATGATGCTGCGGGTCCTGAACGGACATGTGTGCAGACGCATATTGAAGTCGCCTAAATGATAATATTGAATGGGCGGTTGCAGGCACGAAGGGGGCTGGGAATGGCCTACTCCTGCACCTATTTTCTATGTTTCTATGTTTCTATGTAAATGACAGCCAAGTGGGACAGGCCTTAACTCAGCGGGTCAGGCAGCATCTGTGGAGAACACGGATAGGTGACGTTTCTGGTCAGCACTGATTGTGGAGGGGGGGAGGGGCAGGGGGGGTTGGGAAGAGTTGCCACTATTCATGTTCTCTAGAGATGCTGAGTTACTCCAGTTACTTTGAGGTTTTTTTTTTGTAAACCAGCATCTGCAGTTCCTTTATTCTACTGTGGATGGGGAGGGGCTTAGCGGCATATGGGGCAAATCCAGGCAAGTGGGACTGGCCCAGAATGCCAACTTGGTTGACGTAGACAAGATGGGCCGAAGGGCCTGTTTGCGTGCTGTCTCTCTAAAATCTAAAGCTGTGCAGCACGGAAACAGGCCCTCTCGGCCCTTCCAGTCCGTGCCGACCATTTGTTTTCCCCTAGTCCCATCTACCTGCACTCAGACCATACCCCTCCATTCCCTTCACATCCATATACCTATCCACTTTACTCTTGTTACCAGAGCTAATGAACCTACAAACTGGTTCATTCAATTCAATTCACCCACACGTCTTTGGAGCGGCTGGGCTTGTATACTCTGGAGTTTAGAAGGAGGGGAGGGGATCTTATTAAAACATGTAAGATTATTAAGGGTTTAGACACGCTAGAGGCAGGAAACATGTTCCCAATGTTGGGGGAGTCCAGAACCAGTTTAAAAATAAGGGGCAAGCCATTTAGAACGGAGACAAGCAAACACTTTTTCTCACAGGGAGTTGTGAGTCTGTGGAATTCTCTGCCTCAGAGGGCGGTGGAGGCCGGTTCTCTGGATGCTTTCAAGAGAGAGCTAGATAGGGTTCTTAAAGATAGCGGAGTCAGGGGATATGGAAAAAAGGCAGGAACAGGATACTGAAGGACCGAATGGCCTACTCCTGCACCTATTGTCTATTGTCTGTTGAAACCGGAGCACCCAGAGCAAACCCACGCAGGCCACGGTGAGAACGTGCAAACTCCGTACAGACAGCACCCGTGGTCAGGATGGAACCCGAGTCTCCGGTGCTGTGAGGCAGCAGCTCCACCCGCTGCGCCACCGTGACGCTCTGTGATTCTATTTCAATAAGGTGAAAGCAAGTCAGACACACAAGGAGTTTTATTGAGTTAACAAAGTAGTATTGACCCCAAAACACCAATTCACAGTCTATTTGCTCCTTAACTCGGGTGCAATGCAAAAGGGTCTCAAAACTCAAAACAGTCCAAATGCAAGTTGAGAAAGTTCAGAGAAAGTGTCCTCTCACATCCAATTCAGAGCAACTTAAGTCACAATAAATAAAAATCACTCACAGTAAAAAAAAACTAATTGGGTCAGGCAGCATCTGCGGAGGGAACAGACAGGCGATATTTCGGTTTAGTTTAGAGATACAGCACGGAAACAGGCCCTTCGGCCCATCGACTCTGCACTAACACCATCCTATACACCCATTTATACCAAAGCCAATTAACCTACAAACGCCTTTGGAGTGTGGGAGGAAACCAGAGCACCCGGAGAAAACCCACGCGGGTCACGGGGAGAACGGACAAACTCCGTAAAGACAGCGCCCGTGGTCGGGATCGAACCCGGGTCTCTGGCGCTGTGAGGCCAGGGGGAGTCTTGGGGGAGCCCAGAAACAGGGGCCACAGTTTAAGAATAAGGGGTGAGCCATTTGGAACGGAGGCGAGGAAACACTTTTTCTCACAGAGAGTTGTGAGTCTGTGGAATTCTCTGCCTCGGAGGGCGGTGGAGGCCGGTTCTCTGGATACTTTCAAGAGAGAGCTAGATAGGGCTCTTAAAGATAGCGGAGTCAGGGGATAAGGGGAGAAGGCAGGAACGGGGTACTGATTGGGGATGATCAGCCATGATCACATTGAAGTTGTCTTATCTAGCAGGTACATTGATAGGACAGGGTTAGAGGGATATGGGACAAGCGCGGGCAGGTGGGACTAGTGTAGAGGGGACATGTTGGTCGGTGTGTGCAAGTTGGGCCGAAGGGCCTGTTTCCACGCTGTGTCACTATATCGCTCCCTGAGTTAGATTTAGCTCTTAGGGCTAAAGGAATCAAGGGATATGGGGAGAAGGCAGGAACGGGGAAGTGATTGGGGATGATCAGCCATTGAGTGGCAGTGCTGGCGCGAAGGGCCGAATGGCCTCCTCCTGCACCTATTGTCTATTGTCTATTGTGTTATTGTCCATCTCCACCTCCAGCTGTCATTAACCTGGGAGAGCGGGTAGTGGCAGGCGAGTGTCTATACCCACCCCTGAGGGTCACCTCCACGCCGGCAGAGCTTGGCCCGGATCCTGGCCCAGGTTTGGAGGTAGTCCTTGTTCCCCAGGGCCAGGGCGAAGGGCACCAGGGCGGCGCTGGCGATGCCCAGACAGGACAGGACGATGTGGGCTCGGGCACCGAGGAAGCGGGCGTGGAGCTGGGCGATATAGGGCAGCCAGCAGCAGGCGAAGACCAGCAGGGAGGCGGCCACGCTCTTCGTGTACCTCAGGTTGAGCTGCTGTTCCTGGGGCGAGGCGGCGAGGCCGGATTGCACGGCCCGGTGCTGGCGCTGGATCCGCTTCAACTGCGCCCGGGCCAGGCGGTGGAGGGCGGCGTTGCTCGCCCCCATGGCCAGGATGGACGGCATCAGCACCCCGTACACCTCCAGGTAGATGTACTCCGGGGCGAAGACGTGCCCGGAGTGGCAGCAGCAGCGGCCGGCGCGCCGGGCCGGCCAGTGGTTCCAACCCAGCAGGGGCAAGCTGGCGAAGGCGAGGGGTAGCAGCCAGGCGGCCAGAAGGGCCGTCCAGCAGCGCCCCCGCAGCCAGGCGCACCCCCGCAGCGGGTGCACGATGTACAGGTAGCGGTCGGCGTGCACCAGCAGCAGGTTGGCCAGGAGCGAGAGGACCACCAAGTTGGGCAGGAGGTAGGTGAGATAGCACAGGAGGTGGGGCCGAGCGGTCTCCGCGCTCAGGCCGGGCAACGAGGGCAAGACCAGGCCGGTGGCCAGGTCGCTGATGGCCAGGCTGAGGAAGAACCAGCCGGCCGGGTTGTGCAGCCTCTTGCTGCCTGCTATCCCCACCACCAAGGCCAGGCTGCCCGCCACGATCACGACGGACAACGGCAGGGTCAACCAGTGGACGAGCAGCTGGTGAGATGCCAAACCATCCCCGGCCACAGACTGGTTGCAGCATCCTTGGCCGCTCTTGTTCATCACAGTCAATGCTGGCTCGAAGGGCCGAATGGCCTACTCCTGCACCTATTGTCTGTGGCTTATCCCCGGGCAGGTACTGTCCAAGGGAACTGTCTGTCTCACCTCAAGAGTCCTCGTTGCCAAGCAGGTCTCCCGAGATACTTCCAGATACCTGATGGATTGTTGGCCAAGGTCCAAACCAGCCCGGGAGTTGTCCCACCTTCCGAGTCTCCGTCCCCAACTTCCAAGCAGGTCTCCGGGGATCCGAGACACTTCGACAACCTGACTGGCGACGGTCCAGAATCCCAATCTCCCTCCACGTCTGAGGTCCTCTCTCTTTCCCCCCTCGCCTCCGAGCACTCGGTCTCCGAGGAAGCGAGATACCTGGTCCGACTATTGACCGAGGTCCGAATGTTCCCGGGACTGTGCCAACCGTTCCCAGCCTCTAAATCAGCAGGTTATCGCCGGAGATCCCAGATACTTGGAGAACCTGATGCAGCGGTGACCAAGGCTCCAGTGTCGGGCGGGACAGTCCCACCGCCCCGGCGCCCCAGCTCCAGGCGCTCGGTCTCCGCAGACCCGATATTCCTGACTGTCTTCCTCCCAGAGGGTTAAAGAAGGAACTGCAGATGCTGGAGAATCGAGGGAACACAAAAGGCTGGAGAAACTCGGCGGGTGCAGCAGCATCCAAGGAGCGAAGGAGATGGGCGACGTTTCGGGTCGAGACCCTTCTTCAGACTGGTCAGGGATCAGGGAAACGAGAGATATAGGTCTGGGTTATAATGTGGGACTCACCCCCGAAGGTCCCGTCACTGGAAGCCCCTCCGCTCTGGTTCCCGGCCGGGATGAATCAGGGGTTAGTTCGGCCACGGAAGAAAGTTAACATGATTTGCCAAACTTCTGACGTCTCCGCGCTTCGGCGGAAGGGGAAAAAGCGTGCGAAACATTCAGCAAAAAAACATTCCCAACCACTCCATCACTTGAACCAAGGCTCAGCCCACTGAACCTTCCTTGAACTCATTCCAACGCTCTAGTGAATTTGTCATAATGGGTACAGATGGGAAAGGCTGGGCTTGTAGTCACTGGAATTTAGAAGGATGAGAGGCGATCTTGTAGAAACGTATTAAAGGACTGGACAAGCTAGATGCAGGAAAAATGTTCCCGATGTATTTTGATAGGGGACGATCAGCCATGATCACAATGAATGGCGGTGCTGGCTCGAAGGGCCGAATGGCCTCCTCCTGCACCTATTGTCTATGTTTCTATGTTTCCAAGATACAAATGGGGGGGGGGGGGGGGGTTGGGGGAGGCAGGGGGGGGGGGGGGGGGGGGGGGGGGGGCACATTGAAACCTATAGAATAGTGAAAGGCCTGGATAGAGTGGATGTGGAGAGGATGTTTCCACTGGTGGGAGAGTCTAGGACCAGAGGGCACAGAATCAGAATTCAAGGACGTTCCTTTAGGAAGGAGATGAGGAGGGATTTCTTTAGCCAGAGGGTGGTGAATCTGTGGGATTCTTTGCCACAGACGGCTGTGGAGGCCACAAGTCAGTGGATATTTTTAAGGCAGAGATAGATAGATTCTTGATTAGTGCGGGTGGAGGTGAAAAGGAGATAAAAGGGGGGGTGAGATCCAGAGAGGAGGTGTGAAATGTGAAGCCGGAGGGGGTGTGCGGAAAGGGACGGGGAAAAAAGGGGAATAGACAATAGGTGCAGGAGTAGCCCATTCGGCCCTTCGAGCCAGCACCGCCATTCAATGTGATCATGGCTGATCATCCACAATCAGTACCCCGTTCCTGCCTTCTCCCCATATCCCCTGACTCCACTATCTTTAAGAGCCCTATCTAGCTCTCTCTTGAAAGTATCCAGAGAACCGGCCTCCACTGCCCTCTGAGGCAGAGAATTCCACAGACTCACAACTCTCTGGGTGAAAATGTGTTTCCTCGTCTCCGTTCTAAATGGCTTACCCCTTATTCTTAAACTGTGGCCCCTGGTTCTGGACTCCCCCGACATCGGGAACATGTTTCCTGCCTCTCGCGTGTCCAAACCCTTAATAATCTTATATGTTTCAATCAGATCCCTTCTCAACCTTCTAAAGCTCCATTCTCTCAGCATATGACAGTTCCGCCATACGAGGAATTAACCTGGTGAACCTACGCTGCACTTCCTCAATAGCAAGAATGTCCTTCCTCAAATTAGGGGACCAAAATGAGTGTACAGAGGAGGGGCAGGGTACAGGGTGACTAATGGGGTGGGAGGTGGTAGGAAAAATGTGTCCGCACCAGGGGTGAAGGGGGAAAGGGAGTGGGGGGGGGGGGGGGGGTATTACTTGAAATTGGAGACTTCAAAGTTTTTACTCTTGGGGTATAAGCTACCCAAGCAGGATATGAGGTCTGCTCCTCCAGTTTGCTTTTGGCCTCACTCTGGCAATGGAGGCAGCCCAGGACAGAAAGGTCAGTGTGGGAATGGGAGGGGGTGTTTTGGCAACTGCAGGCGACTAGTTTGTCACCACATGTTCACCGGTGGTCGCCTGGGAGTAGTCTCCTCAGTCGCGCAAAAAGTCATAGCGTCTTTCTTGTACTCTCTAGAATTTAGAAGATTGAGGGGGGATCTTATAGAAACTTACAAAATTCTCAAGGGGTTGGACAGGCTAGATGCAGGAAGATTGTTCCCGATGTTGGGGAAGTCCAGAACAAGGGGTCACAGTTTAAGGATAAGGGGGAAGTCTTTTAGGACCGAGATGAGAAAATCATTTTTCACACAGAGAGTGGTGAATCTGTGGAATTCTCTGCCACAGAAGGTAGTTGAGGCCAGTTCATTGGCTATATTTAAGAGGGAGTTAGATGTGGCCCTTGTGGCTAAGGGATCAGGGGGTATGGAGAGAAGGCAGGTACAGGATACTGAGTTTCATGATCAGCCATGATCATATTTAATGGCGGTGCAGGCTCGAAGGGCCAAATGGCCTACTTTTTGTTTTTTTTTTTTTTTTTTGTTTATTTTTTTTAGAAGTAATTACAATAGTGTGGTACCTAATACATAAATACATATTTTCTTTCTTGTACAACTTCATACTTTTGGTTCAATAATAAAAGAACAGTGAGAGAAAAAAAAAAAAGTGTTGGAATAGATAGACAAGCGAGTAGAAACAGAAAGCAAAAGAAATAAAGGACAGAGATGAGAAGTTAAAAGATTGAAAGAAAAGGAAAAGAGAGATTAGGAGAGATCTACCTATCTCATATTTTTGCCCATCCATCACCCAGTTCTAACCCATTTAATTTCTAAGGTTATGTTATGTTGCACCATATGCTTGCAAAAAGTTGATAAAAGGAGACCAAATCTTTTAGAACCTGCACCTATTTTCCATGTTTCTATGTTTCTATGTCTTTCAGGTCGCCGCTAAATTTTCGAAGTGTTGAACGTGTTTCAGGCGACAGTGTGTTTGACACCAATGAGCGTAGCGTGACTTCTCCTGACGTACGTGGCGTAGGTTGTCGCCAGCATGACGTAGGTTGTCGCTGGTTTTTCAGCGACCTGCTACGACTATGACAGTCGCCGGCAGTTGCCTAAAAAACTCGCCAAGTGGGACAGGCCCATTAAGTCACCTGGCGAATCCTCTCCAGCGCAATCATCTCCTGCCCATCTATCCCACAGTGACCACCAGAACTGTGCACCAGAACTTGCTAAAGTGAAGTGTGAATCATGGGGTTACACAGTGTAGGATTATTCTGTACTAGACCAAGTGGGACCCGTTGGGCTCCGTTCCCCCAACGCAATATTCCACCACTCACCCATTGCCCCGACAGGAGGCTTTGTCCCCAACATAAGATTCCACCACTCCCCTGCCTTCCTCAGCACTTCCAATTCCAATTTCACCTCCCCTGGCCCTCACCCCCCCCCCCCCCCCCCACTCAATCACTTGCTGCCAGGACCACGACTAAGTCTTCTATGATGGCAACATTGTTGCAAATGTCGGGTAGAGGACTGTGAGATCCCGTTGTGACGTCATAGCGGCAACTGCCAGCACTGGAGTGTTGAAGTGATTATCAAAGTGGATTTAGTAAACTTCAAAAAATGTGATAACTTGTGAAATATAACATCAATCTGAACAAAACTTGATATAAACAACTGCAGGTCAATGGTGAGTAAGGTGGTTTTCGCACTTTTGGCGTCGTTCCTTGAGCTCACCAATCACAGACACGCAGACTAGACAAGACTTTTAGTAATATATAGATAGATATACTGTTATACAAGATTACCAAACTCATCAGGAAGGCTGGCTCTGTCCTGGGGGCGGAGTTGGATTCACGGGAGGTTGGTCTTGGAGGGGAGGATGCTCCTCAAACAGTGGAGCATCCTGGACAAAACAGCTCACCCCCTTCGTGACACACTGGTCAACCTGAGGAGCACCTTCAGCAACAGACTGGTTCCACCAAGATGCAGCACAGAACGCCACAGGAGATCCTTCTTCCCTGTGGCTATCAAACTGTACAACTCCTCCCCCTTCTGTTGTGGGGTAGACTGACTTCCCTTCCCCCTTATCCCCCCCACCCCCCTTTCCCCCCCCTCCCTCTCATATCTTTGCACACCCCCCCAAACCTTTCCACTGGTCACTTTAAGTTCATGTTTCATGTATCTTGTGTTTCTATGACTGTTGGCAGGTCAATTTCCCTCCTGGGATAAATAAAGTTCTATCATCTCATATCGTATTGTATAGCCGAACCTGAAACGTCCTCTGTTCCTTATCTCCAGAGATGCTGCCTGTCCTGCATTTTGTGCCTACCTTCGATAGAAACAGGTCAGTACAGTCCAAACTCCGCACAGACAGCACCCGTAGTCGGGATCGAACCCGGGTCTCTGAAGCTGTGAGGCAGCAGCTCTACCCGCTGCGCCATGGTGCCACCGGTACGCTTGCCTTCGTCGGTCGGGGCAACGAGTTTAAGAGTCAAAGCCCTGTCCCACGTTACGAGTTCATTCCAAGAGCTCTCCCGAGTTTGCCCTGATTCGAACTCGGGGATTTACGGTAATGGCCGCTCGTCGGTACTCGGGGCTCTCGTGGACATTTTCAACGTTGAAAAATCTTCACGAGTCTTCCCGAGCTTACCTGCCGTTAGCGAGTCTTCCCGAGTACCTGCCGTTAGCGTTACGAGCCGCTAGGAGACGTCCCCGAGCTCCGACGTACCCGCTACGTTCATTCTCCATGCCTACCCCGAGTTTGATTATTTTTAAAACTCGGGAGAGCTCTTGAATGAACTCGCATCGTGGGACAGGGCCATTAGGAAGCCATCTTCTTCTTCTTAGGGAATTTGCCTTGGTGCTCTGCCCGCATAGTGGCCAAAAAACAATCTTTGGGTGTTAATGGCGGAAGAAAATAACAGGGCTGCAGAGAGTGCTACACCAGTCTCAGCGATGGCAGGACAAATCAAAATAGGATGCGTACATGGTAAAATGGTAGGGAATTGAGGAATGCTGTGGAACAGAGGGATCTAGGATCTAGGAATAACTGTACATTGTTCCCTGAATGTGGAATCGCATGTAGATAGGGTGGTAAAGAAAGCTTTTGGTGTGCTGGCCTTTATAAATCAGAGCATTGAATATAGGAGCAGGGAAGTAATGTTAAAATTGTACAAGGCATTGGTGAGACCAATTATGGAGTATGGTGTACAATTTTTGGTCGCCTAATTATAGGAAGGATGTCAACAAAATAGAGAGAGTACAGAGGAGATTTACTAGAATGTTGCCTGGGTTCCAGCAACTATGTTACAGAGAAAGATTGAACAAGTTAGGTCTTTATTCTTTGGAGCGCAGAAGGTTAAGGGGGGACTTGATTGAGGTCTTTAAAATTATGAAAGGGATAGACAGAGTTGACGTGGATAAGCTTTTCCCGTTGAGGGTGGGGAAGATTCAAACAAGGGGGCATGACATGAGAACTAAGGGACAGAAGTTTAGGGGTAACGTGAGGGGGAACTTCTTTACTCAGAGGGTGGTGGCTGTGTGGAATGAGCTTCCAGCAGAAGTGGTGGAGGCAGGATCGATTTTAACATTTAAAAGTAAAGTGGATAGGTATATGGACGTGAAGGGAATGGAGGGGTATGGTCTGAGTGCAGGTAGATGGGACTAGGGGAAAACAAATGGTCGGCACGGACTGGAAGGGCCGAGAGGGCCTGTCTCCGTGCTGTAATTGTTATATGGTTATATGGTTATATGGTTGTCACTTGTGGGCTGAGCCCCAAGGCAAATTCCTTGTATGTGAAAACTTGGCCAATAAACTTATTAATTCATTCGTTCTATATTCATTATTGCTCCTCTGGGGAGCGTAGGCCAATGACAAATGTCCTCCTCCTCACTCGGTTGTTGGCAGTTCTTTCGAGATCTCCCCAGTTGAGCCCACTCTCAGACATTTCTCTCTGGACTCCTCTTCTCCAGCTATTCCTGGGTCCACCTCTTTTCCTTTTTCCTCGGGGGTTCCATTTCCGGGCTTGCCGGGTGATGTTACAGCAGCTTTCCTGAGTGTGCGTCCAATCCAACTCCATTTTCTCCTTCGAATTTGTAAGTCAATGGGCCCCTGGCTAGTTCTTTTCCACAGGCCCACATTGCTTACTTTGTCTCTCCAGATGTTAAGTATTCTCCTAAGGCAGATGTTAGTGAATGTTTGCAGCCTGGTTGTAGTGTGTTTTGTTGTTTTCCATGTCTCTGATCCAGACATCATCACCTGTTTCACATTTCAGTTAAAGATGCGTATTTTGCTGTTGATTGAGATATGTTTTGAGCTCCAGGCATTGTTGTGGACATCACCGGAGGGGCAGAGGCAGACATAAAAAGTAGAATCAATAAACACTTTTTCTCGCAGAGAGTGGTGAGTCTGTGGAATTCTCTGCCTCGGAGGGCGGTGGAGGCCGGTTCTCTGGATGCTTTCAAGAGAGAGCTAGATAGGGCTCTTAAAGACAGCGGGGTCAGGGAATATGGGGAGAAGGCAGGAACGGGGTACTGATTGTGGACAATCAGCCATGATCGCATTGAATGCCGGTGCTGGCTCGAAGGGCCGAATGGCCTACTCTTGCACCTTTTGCCCGTTGTCTAAACTATAAGAGAACAAATAGTTAACGTGAGCAGCAGAGACTGCAAGATATCAAGGTGGAATATCTGTGAAGTTCACAAGAATGAAAATGTTGAAGGAAAAACAAATACCAGAGATGTAATTTGCTATTAGTATGCGACATAACTCTGCCTGCGCTGAAGGGGCAAATTCCATCTGGGAATAAGCTCCAATTGCTCCATCATCCCACCACAAACAGCAACATTCAGGACCTTTTATGGAGCACGTTTCGGTGACCCGGTCGTACTGCAACACTCTGCAGCAGAAATATTTATAGAAGCTCCCTCCCCCAGAGTGACAACTTGCAGAGATAATCCTGTCCGCAACGCGTTCCCAGCATCGTCCCTTGCAAGCACAGACGGCTACAGCACGAAAACCAACAGGAAAATGTCGGTGGGGTTGGAAGAGGTGAGGCCACGATACAATACTCGTTGCGTTCAATTCTTCGCGTGTGTCCTGTATGTCTGGTTGCCCCACACCAATCCATTTTTATTCGGCACGGTGGCGCAGCGGTAGGGTTGCGGAGGCAGGGGATATGGGGAGAAGGCAGGAACGGGGTACTGATTGGGGATGATCAGCCATGATCACATTGAATGGCGGTGCTGGCTCGAAGGGCCGAATGGCCTACTCCTGCACCAATTGTCTATTGTCTATTGCTGCCTCACAGCGCCAGAGACCCGGGTCCCATCCCGATCGCAGGTCCTGTCAGCGCGGACTTTGTACCTTCTCCCCCTGTGACCGCGTGGGTTTTCTCTGGGTGCTCTGGTCTCCCCCCACACTCTAAAGACGTGCAGGTTTATTGGATTCTGTAAATTGTAATTAGTCGCTAGTGTGCGTAGGATGGAGCTAGCGTGCGGGGCGATCGCTGGTTGGCGTGGACCTGTTGGGCCAATCGGCCTGCGGCCGAGCTGCATCTCTCGAGTAAGGATGTGGAGGCTTTGGAGAGGATGCAGAAGAAGTTGACACGAATGACAAAGGACAAAGGGCATTTATTGTCACATACACCAATTGGTGTAGTGAACTTTGACTTGCCATGCAGCACACAGATAAAGACACAACATTAAAGAATTTAACAATAGACATAAAAACATCGCCCACAATGGTTCCCACCGTGGGGGAAGGCAGCAAAGCCCAGTCCCATCCCCAGTTCACCCGCGGTCGGGGCCTATTGAGGCCTCCACAGTCGCCACTACGGCACCCCGATGTTTCAGGTCCTCTCTGCGGATGATGGAACTCTGGCGTCAGGAGAACACTCTCAGCGGCTCGGAGTGTCTGGAGCGGCCGCTTCCTCCCCGGAGACCGCGGCTCCCGAAGTCCACGGGCCGCGCAGGTCGGAGCTCCGACACCGGCGATCTCGGCGGGAGATCCCAGGCTCCGCGGTGTTTAAAGCAGCCACAGCTCCTCGGATGTTGGAGTCAGCGGTCTCAGCACTCCGGAGCACCCGGGTAAGGGCCGCCCGCTCCGTGATGGTGCCTCAGCGCTGGGCCGCCGCCAAAGCTAGAGTTCTGGCCGGTCCCGGCAGGAAACGCCGCTCCGATCCCGTTGGTAGGCCGCGAGGAAGGGGCGAAAAACACGGCTCGGAGAAAAGCCGCATCTCCGACCAGGTAGGGACTGAGAAAAATAGTTTCCCTCTTCCCCCCCACCCCCCCTCACCCCCCTCACCCCCCCTCACCCCCCTCACCCCCCACATAAAAGACTAGACAAAACAAACACTTCTAACTCACTAAAAAAAAATTAAAAGGGTGAAAGGACTAACAGCTGCTGGCAGGGCAGCCATACTCGACGGCGCCCCCTACCTACATATGCTGCCAGGATTTGAGGTTATTAGCTGGAAGGTTGTACAAAGACATTAGATTTTACTTTAGAGTTTAGAGATACAGCGTGGAAACAGGGCCTTTGGCCCACCGTGTCCCTGCCGACCAGCCGTACCCTGCTCACACTCGCACTACATTGCACATTAGGGCCAACTTACAATTTTTTACCAAGGTCAATTAATTTTATAGACAAAAGACAATAGACAATAGGTGCTGGAGTAGACCATTCAGCCCTTCGAGCCAGCACCGCCATTCAATGTGATCATGGCTGATCATTCACAATCAGTATCCCGT
The DNA here is from genome assembly GCA_035221665.1 of Okamejei kenojei. Classification (NCBI taxonomy): domain Eukaryota; kingdom Metazoa; phylum Chordata; class Chondrichthyes; order Rajiformes; family Rajidae; genus Okamejei; species Okamejei kenojei. The sequence continues at coordinate 1,396,525 of CM069137.1, forward strand.
TCCTGCCTTCTCCCCATTTCCCCTGACTCCGCTATCTTTAAGAGCCCTATCTAGCTCTCTCTTGAAAATATCCAGAGAACCGGCCTCCACCGCCCTCATTCCACGGAATTCCACAGACTCACAACTCTCTGTGTGAAAAAGTTTTTCCTCATCTCCGTTCTAAATGGCTTACCCCTTATTCTTAAACTGTGGCCCCAGGTTCTGGACTCTCCCAACATCGGGAACATGTTTCCTGCCTCTAGCGTGTCCAAACCATTAATAATCTTATATGTTTCAATAAGATAACCTCTCATCCTTCTAAACTCCAGAGTGTACAAGCCCAACTGCTCCATTCTCTCAGCATATGACAGTCCCGCCATCCCAGGAATTAACCTTATAAAGCTACTCTGGGCTCCCTCAATAGCAAGAATGTCCTTCCTCAAATTAGGGGACCCAAACTGCACATACTTTGGGGGGTATGACTGCATAGCAATCCAAATTCCTCGAACGTTGCAAAACATATTTGGCTAATAAAACACGATTACGATTATCTACAAAACCGGATCTTGGAATGTGGCAGGAACCTGGAGCACCTGCAGAAAACCCACGAGGTCACAGGGAATACATACAACCTCTGTACAGCGAACACCCGGAGTCAGGATCAAAGCCGGGTCTCTGGTGCTGTAAGGCAGCTACTCTACTGCTACACCACCGTGCCACCCTGGAGATTCGACAAGTTTGGATTGTTTTCTCCGGAATGCCAGAGGTTGAGGGGAGAGCAATTAGTTCAGGAAAACTGTCAGAACCTTTCTCCCAGAGTGGAAATGTCAAAGGCTTGTGGACTTACCTTTAAGGACTTGTATACTCTGGAATTTAGAAGGATGAGCGGGATTCTCATTGAAACATTTAAGATTATTAAGGGTTTGGACACGCTAGAGGCAGGAAACATGTTCCCCATGTTGGGGGAGTCCAGAACCAGGGGCCACAGTTTAAGAATAAGGGGTAAGCCATTTAGAACAGAGACGAGGAAAAACCTTTTCACACAGAGAGTTGTGAGTCTGTGGAATTCTCTGCCTCAGAGGGCGGTGGAGGCCGATTCTCTGAAAACTTTCAAGAGAGAGCTAGGTAGGGCTCTTAAAGATAGCGGAGTCAGGGGATATGGGGAGAAGGCAGGGACGGGGTACTGATTGGGGATGATCAGCCATGATCACATTGAATGGCGGTGCTGGCTCGAAGGGCCGAATGGCCTACTCCTGCACCTGTTGCCTATTGTCTATTGTCTAAGGCAGGAGGGGCAAAGTTTAAAGGAGGTGTGCATTGTGGGTGGTTCCCGGAACGCGCCGCTAAGGGTGGTGATGGCTACGACAGTGGCGTCGATGAAGCTTTTGGATAGGCACATGGATATGCAGGGAATGGAGGGATATGGACCACGTGCAGGTATTTTGCCGTGACATCTTGTTTGGTTAGCGGATCTATAGGACATAGATTTAAGTTGAGGGGAGGAAAGATTGGAGCCTTTTTTTTCACTCAGCCCATATCTGGAATGAACTGCTGGCACACTCATCTCCCTGCTACCTTTACAGTAGAAAGTAGAGGAGCCTGAAGACTGCAACGACCAGGTTCAGGAATAGCTACTTCCCCACAGCCATCAGGTTATTAAACTTGGTTCGGACAAAACTCTAAACATTAATAGCCCATTATCTGTTATTTGCACTTTATCAGTTTATTTATTCATGTGTGTATATATTTATATAGTGGTATATGGACACACTGATCTGTTCTGTAGTCATGCCTGCTATGTTCTGTTGTGCTGAAGCAAAGCAAGAATGTCATTATCCTATCAGGGACACATGACAATAAACTCTCTTGAATCTTGAGGAAGCCACAGGAATGGATACGATACAAACTGACCCTATTCCAAAGTTCTGAAAGCTTTTAGAAAAATAACAGATTTCCTTGGTTCTGAGGATGTTCCGCAGAGAATCTGCCGAATCTCCAATAATATAGACTTCAGCGAGCACCCCGCACACTAGCACTATCTTACACACTAGGGACGAATTACAGCAGCTAATCAACCTACAAACTTGCACGTCTTTGGGACGTGGGAGGAAAGCGGAGAAAGGGGGTAGGATAGGGACACACAATGGTGGTGCAGGTCAAACCTTCTCATTCCTGGGCGTGCATATTTCCGAAGATCTTTCCTGGTCCCAGCACACTGATGCAATTATAAAGAGGGCACATCAGCGCCTCTACTTCCTGAGAAGATTACGGAGAGTCGGTATGTCAAGGAGGACTCTCTCGAACTTCTACAGGTGCACAGTAGAGAGCATGCTGACTGGCTGCATCGTGGCTTGGCTCGGCAACTTGAGCGTCCAGGAGCGGAAAAGAATGCAGGAAGTTGTGACCACTGCCCAGTCCACCACCGGCTCTGACCTCCCCACCGTCGAAGGGATCTATCACAGTCGCTGCCTCAAAAAGGCAGCCAACATCATCAGAGACCCACACCATCCTGGCCACTCACTCATCTCACCACTGCCATCGGGAAGAAGGTACAGGAGCCTGAAAACTGTAACGTCCAGGTTCAGGAACAGCTTCTTCCCCACAGCCATCAGGCTATTAAACACACCATCAAACAAACTCTGAAAAAAGTGGAAAAGTCCAAGGGGTATGAAAACTTTTGCAAGCCACTGTATATATGGTCTATGGTATATCGACGCACTGAACTTTTATCTCCTGTTCTGTATTACGTTTACATATTCTGTTGTGCTGCAGCAAGCAAGATTTCATTGTCCTATCAGGGACACATGACAATAAAACACTCTTGACTTGACTCTTGACTCAGAGAAAACTCACGAGGTCCCAGGGAGAACGTGCAAACTCCGTACTGACAGCACCCGTAGTCAGGATCGAACCTGGGTCTCTGGGTTCTACCGCTGTGCCACCGTCTATTGTTGTAAACCAGCACCTGCAGTTCCTTGTGTCCACATCCCTCTATCCTCTACCTGTTTATGTATCTATCTAAAAGTCTCTAAAACACCACTATCGTACCTGCCTCCACCACGACCCCTGGCAGCACGTTCCAGGCGCCCACAACCTCCGCACAGAGTGGCTACTGCCTTGCGGCCCCAGAAACGCGGGTTCCATCCTGACTACGGGCGCAGTGGTAGAGTTGCTGCCTCACTGCGCCAGAGACCCGGGTTCGATCCCGATCTCAGGTCCGGTCAGCACAGAGTTTGTACGTTCTCCCTTGTGACCTGCGCGGGTTTCCTGGACGTCTGCACTCCAAAGACGTCCAGGTTTGTAGGTTAATTGTAAAATTGTCCCTTGTGTGTGTAATGTGCGGGGATCACTGGTCGGTGCGGACTCGGTGGGCCGAAGGACCTGTTTCCACACTGTGTCTCTAAAGTCTACGGAAGCTTTGGAGAGGGTGCAGCAGAGGATCACCAGAACGCAGCGTGGATCAGAGGGCATTAGCCATAAGGAGAGGTTGTACAAAGTCTTTAGACTGTGTAAAAAAAACTTGCCCCTCACATATCCCTCGAACTTTATAGTCTGGAATTTAGCATGAGACGGGATATTCAAGAGTCAAGAGAGTTTATTGTCATGAGTCACAGATAAGACAATGAAATTCTTGCTTACTGCAGCATAACAGGATATTGTAGTCATAAATACAGGTCAGATCAGTGTGTCCATTTCCATAGAATATATATATATATATATATATATATATATATATATATATATATATATATATATATATATATATATTCTATATATATATATATATATATATACAACACATCAGTAAACAGATAAAGTGCAATAGGTTCATAGTTTGTTTGAAGTTGTGTGGCTGTGGGGAAGTAGCTGTTCCTGATCCTGGATGTTGCAGATTTCAGGCTCCTGTACCGTCTACCTGAAGGTAGCGGGGAGATGAGTGTGTGGCCAGGATGGTGTGGGTCCTTGATGCTGCTGCCAGCCTTTTTGAGCCAGCGACTGCGATAGATCCCCTCGATGGTGGGGAGGTCAGAGCCGATGATGGACTGGGCAGTGGTTACGACTTCCTGCAGCCTTTTCTGCTCCTGGACGCTCAGGTTGCCGATCTTATTGAAACATGTAAGATTATTAAGGGTTTGGACACGCTGGAGGCAGGAAACATGTTCCCGATGTTGGGGGAGTCCAGAACCAGGGGCCACAATTTAAGAATAAGGGGTAAGCCATTTAGGACTGAAATGAGGAGACAATTTTTCACACAGCGGGTTGTGAGTCTGTGGAATTCTCTGCTTCAGGAGGCTGTGGAGGCCAATTCCCTGGATACTTTCAAGAGAGAGTTAGATAGAGCTCTTAAAGATCAGGGGATAAGGAGTCAGGGGATATGGGGAGAAGGCAGGAACGGGGTACTGATTATGGAAGATCAGCCATGAATGGCGGTGCTGGCTCGAAGGGCCAAATGGCCTACTCCTGCACCTATTGTCTAATGTCTTTTGCCCTCCTCACATTAAAGCTCTATCCTTTGAAATTTCCATCTTGAGAAAACACTTGACTATCTCCCCCATCTACGATGGAGAGAAGGGGAGTTAGGGTTATCAATATACATACCACTAGGGTTATAGAAACATAGAAAATAGGTGCAGGAGTAGGCCATTCGGCCCTTCGACCCTGCACCGCCATTCAATGTGATCACGGCTGATCATCCAACTCAGTATCCTGTACCTGCCTTCTCTCCATACCCCCTGATCCCTTTAGCCACAAGGGACACATCTAACTCCCTCTTAATTCTAGGCAATGAACTGGCCTCAACAACCTTCTGTGGCAGAGAATTCCAGAGACTCACCACTCTCTGTGTGCAAAATGTGTTCCTCATCTCGGCCCTAAAGGAATTCCCCCTTATCCTTAGACCCCTTGTTCTGGACCTCCCCAACATCGGGAACAATCTTCCTGCATCTTGCCTGTCCAACCCCTTAAGAACTTTGTAAGTTTCTATAAGATCCCCCCTCAGTCTTCTAAATTCTAGCGAGTACAAGCCGAGTCTATCCAGTCTTTCCTCATATGAAAGTCCTGCCATTCCAGGAATCAGTCTGGTGAACCTTCTCTGTACCCCCTCTATGGCAAGAATGTCTTTCCTCAGATTTGGAGACCAAAACTGTACGCAATACTCCAGGTGTGGTCTCACCAAAACCCTGTACAACTGCAGTAGAACCTCCCTGCTCCTATACTCAAATCCTTTCGCTATGAATGCTAACATACTATTTGCTTTCTTCACTGCCTACTTTCAATGATTGGTGTACCATGACACCCAGGTCTCGTTGCATCTACCCTTTTCCTAATTTGCCACCATTCAGATAATAGTTTACCCTCCTGTTTTTGCCACCCAAGTGAAATGTTATGCTTGACCAATCATCTGGAATTTTTTGAGGATGTAACAAGTAGAATGGATAAGGGAGAGGCAGTGGATGTGGTGTATCTGGACTTTCAAAAAACCTTTGACAAGGTCCCACACAAGAGATTAGTGTGCAAAATTAGAGCACATGGTATTGGTGGTAGGGTATTGACATGGATAGAGAACTGGTTGGCAGACAGGAAGCAAAGAGTAGGAATTAATGGGTCCTTTACAGAATAGTACGCAGTGCCCAGTGGGGTGCCACAAGGCTCGGTGCTGGGACTCCAGTTGTTTACAATATATATTAACAATTTAGACAAAGGAATTAAATGTAACATCTCCAAGTTTGCGGATGACACAAAGCTGGGTGGCAGTGTGATTTGTGAGGAGGATGCTATGAGGCTGCAGGGTGACTAGGATAGGTTGGGTGAGAGGACTGATGCATGGCAGTTGCAGTATAATGTGGATAAATGTGAGATTATCCACTTTGAAGGCAAGAACAGGAAGGCAGATTATTATCTGAATTATGTCAGATTAAGAAAAGGGGAGGTGCAACGAGACCTGGGTGTGCTTGTACATCAGTCACTGAAAGTAAGCATGCAGGTACAGCAGGCAGTGAAGAACACCAATGGCATGTTGGCCTTCATTGCGAGAGGATGTGAGTTTAGGAGCAAGTAGGTCCTACTGCAGTTGTACAGGGCCCTGGTGAGAACGCACCTGGAGTATTGCGTGCACTTTTGGTCCCCTAATTTGAGGAAGAACATTCTTGCTTTTGAGGGAGTGCAGTGTAGGTTCACCAGGTTCATTCCCGGGATGGCAGGACTGTCATATGATGAAAGAATGGGTCGACTGGGCTTGTATTCACTGGAATTTAGGAGAAGGGATGTGAAAGAAACATATAAAATTCTTAAAGGATTGGACAGGCTAGACGCAGGAAAAATGTTCCCAATGTTGGGGGAGTCCAGAACCAGGGGTCACAGTTTAAAAATAATGGGTAGGCCATTTAGGACTGAGATGAGGAAAAACCTCTTCACCCAGAGTTGTGAATCTGTGGAATTCTCTGCCACAGAAGGCAGTGGCCAATTCACTGGATGTTTTCAAGGGAGAGTTATGGCTAAAGGAATCGAGGGATATGGGAAAATACAGGAACGGGGTACTGATTTAGGATGATCAGCCATGATCATATTGAATGGCGGTGCTGGCTCGAAGGGCCGAATGGCCTAAGCCTATTTTTCTATGTTTACACGTGCTGTATCTCCAATTTGCGTTGGGCCTCACTCTAACAGTGGAAGAGGCCCAGGACAATACGGTCATCATGGGAATAGGAGTTAAAGTGTTTGGCAGTCAGGAGATCGCCCATTCCTTCTCTCCAGAGAAGCTGCCTGTCCCGCTGAGTTACTCCAGCTTTTTATATAAAAGCAGGCATCCGTGTAAAACCAGCATCTGGCCGTTCCCTCCTACTCATTTTATCTAAGCCCATCTGTGCTTCTCATGTTACATACTTCCAAAATGCTTATGCAAGTATGTAAAACCTTGCAGGACTTCTTGCGACGAAGTACCAATCAATCCCAAATATTCCACACAGATCGCCAGGCTACAGTCAGGTCCTTGGCTAATGTGTCTGTGCTTATCCCCAATGAAATATACTTCAAATATTTTGAATACTCTTGTTACACAAATTTATAAATATATATGATACGCAACTAATCATCAGCTCAGGATGTTTTAACACCCAACTCCCCACATAGCACCACCACCACCGCCCACGACCACCAGCACCGCCACCCACGACCACCACCGTCCACCACCTCCACCGTCCACGACCACCCACCACCACCACCATCGTCCACGACCACCACCACCGTCCAGGACCACCACCACCCACGACCACCACCACCACCACTGTCCGCGACCACCACCACTGTCCACGACCACCACCACCATCCAGGACCACCACCATCCAGGACCACCACCATCCACGACCACCGTCCACGACCACCACCACCATCCAGGACCACCACCACCCACGACCACCACCACCACCGTCCACCACCACCACCACCACCACCACTGTCCACGACCACCACCACCACTGTCCACGACCACCACCACCACCATCGTCCACGACCACCACCGTCCACGACCACCACCACTGTCCACGACCACCACCACCGTCCACGACCACCACCACCACTGTCCACGACCACCACCACCACCACCATCGTCCACGACCACCACCACCACCACCACCACTGTCCACGACCACCACCACCCACGACCATCACCCACGACCACCACCACCACAAAGTTGAAATGATATTTGGTTCTTCACACCTCAACCTTTGTGCGGGACTCGTGTTGTCGATCTCCCCGTGGTGAGCCCTGTCAACTGGCCTGTCAGGCGAACAACAACAAGAGACGGCAGCAGCGCCACAGCGTGGCACCAACCCACCATGCGCCCGTTATAGGGCGGCTACCTACAGATGTCACACCGGATTGCATCACCCTGCTGCAGACCTCTGCTGCCTCAAACGCAAGAAGAAGAACCTTTGTGCTGGTCCAATGTCTTCCTACAACTTAAAGTCATGTATGTTTCTGCTCCAGAAGTACCCAAGATAGGTTCAGTTTTGTTTATCATCACGTGTACAGTGGAAAGCTTTTGTTGCGTGCTAACCAGTCAGCGGACAGACAATACACGATTACTATCTGAAGGGTCTCGACCCGAAACGTCACCTATTCCTTCGCTCCATAGATGCTGCCTCACCCGCTGAGTTTCTCCAGCATTTTTGTCTACATGTTTACTATCGATTATCTTACAATGTATAGATACATGATAAGGGATTAACGTTTGCTGGAGTAACTCGGGCAGCATCTGTGGAGAACATGGATTGGTGACGCTTCACAGAGTGCTGGAGTAACTCAGCGGGTCAGGCAGCATCTGTGGAGAACATGGATAGGTGACGTTTCACAGAGTGCTGGAGTAACTCAGCGGGTCAGGCAGCATCTGTGGAGAACATGGATAGGTGACGTTTCAGATTGCATCCCTTAGTCAGACTGTCTCCAGTCTGAAGGAGGGTTCCGACCCGAAACATCACCTATCCATGTTCTCCAGAGACGCTGCCCGGTCCACTGAGTTATTCCAGCACTTTGTATCTTTCTTTGTAAACGAGCATCTGCAATTCCTTCCTGCACATTCTGTCTGTTCCAGGAATGTTTGTCGGGGCCAGTGTTCACTGGTGCCTCGTGTAATATTCCATGTCCATTACCACAGCACAGATCATGGAAGCAGTCCTAAACAAGATAATTAGAGCAATATCTGGAGAGATGTGTTGCTTACGGGAGTGTTCATGTCCATAAGTCATAGGAGCAGAATGAGGCCATTGGGCCCATCAAGGCTACCCCACCATTCAATCACCCGCAAACTTCCTGTAATGAGCATGACATGTACGAGCAGAGACAGAGACAGAGACAGAGACAGAGACAGCCCAGCTCCAATATTCAGCAAAGCTCGCTGCACGCTGTCCCGTCAAACACTCCCAAACCAGGCACACCATAGGGAGGAGCCACAGGGAGAGGTTGCGTAGGCTGAGTGCACTCCTTGGAGCGCAGGAGGGTGAGGGGCGATCTTATAGAAGTGTACAAAATCACGAGAGGAATAGATCGGATAGATGCACAGAGTCTCTTGCCCAGAGTAGGGGAATCGAGGACCAGAGGACATTGGTTTATGGTGCAGGGGAAAAGATTTAATAGGAATCTGAGGGGTAACTTTTTCCACACAGAGGGTGGTGGGTGTATGGAACACACTGCCGGAGGAGGTACTTGAGGCTGGGACTATCCCTACGTTTAAGAAACAGTTAGACAGGTACATGGACAGGGTACACAAAAGGCTGGAGAAACTCAGCGGGTGCAGCAGCATCTAAGGAGCGAAGGAGATAGGCAACGTTTCGGGCCGAAACCCTTCTTCAGACTGATGGGAGGTGGGGGGGGGGGGGGGGGGCGGGGAGAACATGGACAGGACAGGTCTGGAGGTGTATTGTCCAAACGCGGGCAGGTGGGACTAGTAGTGTAGCGGGGACATGTTGGCCGATGTGGGCAAGGTGGGCTGAAGGGACTGTTCTAGGCTCTATCACTCCATGCCCACCTGCACTGTGCTCCCTTTGATCTAGCATTGAGATTCCCAGTGCCAACGAAAGCTGGAAGGGGAAAGTCAATAGACAACAGGTGCGTAGGCCACTCGGCCCTTCGAGCCAGCACCGCCATTCAATGTGATCATGGCTGATCATCCACAATCAGTACCCCGTTCCTGCCTTCTCCCCATATCCCCTGACTCCGCTATCTTTAAGAGCATTATCTAGCTCTCTCCTGAAAGTATCCAGAGAACTGGCCTCCACCACCTTGAGGCAGAGAATTCCACAGACTCACAACTCTCTGTGTGAAAAAGTGTTTCCTTGTCTCTGTTCTAAATGGCTTACCTCTTATTCTTAAAATGTGGCCCCTGGTTCCGGACTTCCCCAACATCGGGAACAAGTCAGCAGCTGTGAACTGTCCACGAACCTACCTCCCACACCCTTGGAAAGTGCTCCAATCGTCTTCCTGAGAAGACTTAGGAAGTTTGGCACGCCCCCTACAACTCTCACCTCTCACATTTTATCGGGGTGCATCACAGCACGGTTTGGGAACAGCTCCATTCAAGACCAGCAAGAAATTGCATCGAATTGTGGATGCAGCCCAGACCATCACACAAACCAACCTCCCTTCCATCGCCTCCATCCACACCTCACGCTGCCTCGGCAAGGCCAGCAGCATAATCAAGGAACAGTCTCATCCCGGTCACTCCCTCTTCTCTCCTCTCCCATCGGGCAAGGGATACAGAAGTGTGAAAACGCACACCTCCAGATTCAGGGACAGTTTCTTCCCGGCTGTTATCAGGGAACTGAACCATCCTCTCACCAACTAGAGAGCGGTCCTGAGCTACTATCTACCTCATTGCAATACAGGACTATGTATTGCACTAATCGTTATTCCCTTTATCATGCATCTATACACTGCGGACGGCTGGATTGTAATCATGTATTGCCTCTCCGCTGACTGGTAAGCGCACAACTAAAAGCTTTTCACCATACCTCGGTACACGTGACAATAAAATAAAGTTCCGCGCGATCGACTTGGGAAGCGGGTCAGTTACTTTGGTGCACGGAGGCATGGTGGTGGTGGTGGTGGTCGTGGACGGTGCTGTGGTGGTGGTGGACGGTGGTGTTGGTGGACAGTAGTGGTCATGGACGGTGGTGGTGGTGGTGGTCGTGGACGGTGGTGTGTGGTGGTGGTGGTGGTCATGGACGGTGGTGGTCGTGGACGGTGGTGGTGGTGGGTGGCCGTGGACGGTGGTGGAGATGGAGGTCGTGGACAGTGGTGGAGGTTGTGGTATGGACGGTGGTGGTCATGGACGGTGGTGTTGGTGTTGGTGTTGGTGTTGGACGGTGGTGGTGGTCGTGGACGGTGGTGGTCGTGGACGGTGGTGGTGGTCGTGGGCGGTGGTGGTGGTCGTGGGTGGACGGTGGTGTTGGTGGACGGTGGTGCCGGTGATGGTGGTCGTGGACGGTGGTGGAGGTGGTGGTCGTGGACAGTGGTGGTCATGGACAGTGTTGGTGATCGTGGACGGTGGTGTTGGTGGTGGTGGTGGTGGACGGTGGTGGTGGTGATGGACGGTGGTGGTGGTGGATGGTGGTAGAGGTGGTGGTGGTGGTCGTGGATGGTGGTGGTCGTGGATGGTGGTGGTCGTGGATGGTGGTGGAGGTGGTGGTCATGGACGATGGTGGTCGTGGACGGTGGTGTTGGTGTTGGTGTTGGACGGTGGTGGTGGTCGTGGACGGTGGTGGTCGTGGACGGTGGTGGTCGTGGACGGTGGTGGTGGTGGTGGCGGTGATGGTCGTGGATGGTGGTGTTGGTGGTGGTCGTGGACGGTGGTGGTCGTGGACGGTGGTGGTGGTGGTGGCGGTGATGGTCGTGGATGGTGGTGTTGGTGGTGGTCGTGGACGGTGGTGGTCGTGGACGGTGGTGTCGGTGGTGGTGGTTGTGGACAGTGGTGGAGGTGGTGGACGTGGACAGTGGTGGTCTTGGACGGTGTTGGTGATCGTGGACGGTGGTGTTGGTGGTGGTGGTGGATGGTGGTAGAGGTGGTGGTCGTGGACGGTGATGGTGGTGGTCGTGGTCGTGGACGGTGGTGGTGGTGGTCGTGGACGGTGGTGGTGGCGGCCACGGGAGGCCTTACAGCAGTCGGGCGGGCGAGTGGATGGAGCGCAGCCTGGGGCAGCTGCATGGGGCACGGCGCTCCTACTTCACCCACCCAGTGCCGCCGCCACACCCAGCCTTCATGTGAAGAAATAACGAACCGAACATCTCGAGCCAAGATGGGACGTTTCAGAGACTCGGAAGATGCAAGATGGCGTCGGAACGTGTCGACTCTCTGTGTTGTGTTCCCACAGGAGGAGCACGCAGAACAAGGTTTCTCCGGTATCTCCGCATACGTGACAATAAATAAACCATCGAACTGCTCAAATTAAACCTCACATCGTGAAGATGTCTTGGAAATCCGGTCAAAGCTGCATCAGGTTCCTTTTTGAAATCAAAAGCAAAAAAAAAATGAAGCATTTTATTTTTCTTTGAGAAGTCAGTGAGGAAGGGCCATCGTGCCTTTTGTCCCGGCAATGTTCAGCTGCCCCAGGGCTGCTGCAGCAGCAGTGTCTGTGCGTGGGGTGTGAAGGGGACCAGTCACTCTGCCTACCGATCCGGTCGCTGGAGGCAAAACACCTTGGCTGTCCGGTCACCTGAAGCGCTGACGATCACAGAGGCTTCCCTGCCAGGGGTTCAAAACAAACTGTTACTCACAGGGTTTTTGTGCAGTTTACAGCAAATAGCTAGTCATAGCAATAGGTGACGTTTCGGGTCGAGACCTTACATCGGACTGAGAGTCACGGAGGGGAACCAGGGAAGATTGATTTATAAACTTGAGTGTGTGTGTGTGTGTGTGTGTGTGTGTGTGTGTGTGTGTGTGTGTGTGTGTGTGTGTGTGTGTGTGCGCGTAACACACACACATATTTAACTTCAGACAGCCCTTGCTTTCCCTCTATCTCCACCCCCTTCCCAGTTCTCCCACCAGTCTTACTCTCTCCGCCTACATTCTATCTCTGTCCCGTCCCGACACCAGTCTGAAGAAGAGTCTCGACCCGAAAAGTCAACAATTCCTTCTCTCCAGGGATGCTGCCTCATCTGCTGAGTTACTCCAGCATTTAGTCTACCTTCGACTTAAACCAGTATCTGCAGTTCTTTCTTACACATATATCTATATCATAGAATCATAGAAAATAGGTGCAGGAGTAGGCCATTCGGCCCTTCCAGCCTGCACCGCCATTCAATATGATCATGGCTGATCATCCAACTCAGTATCCTGTACCTGCCTTCTCTCCATACCCCCTGATTCCTTTAGCCACAAGGGCCACATCTAACTCCCTCTTAAATATGGCCAACGAACTGGCCTCAACTACCTTCTGTGGCAGTGAATTCCACAGATTCACCACTCTGTGTGAAAAAAGATCTTCTCATCATGGTCGTAAAAGACTTACGCTTACCACACAACTTAAACTGAATAAACGACAAAAGGTTTTAAGATGGATAGCTTTGGATAATGAATTTAAACCAGGGATGTATGACTCAACATTTAAAGAGTGGATGAAGAAAGGAATGACTGCATTTTGTTCTGTTATTGAAAATGGAGACCTAAGAAGTTTTCAAGATTTGAAGGATAGATTTGCACTTCGGAACCAAGACTTGTTTAGATACCTCCAACTGAGAGATTATTACAATAAAAAGGTAAAAAGGGAGGCACTAGAAGAAAAGAATCCAGTGATAGAAGTGATAGTTAGTGCGTATCATCAAAAAACATTAAGGATTATTTCTAAACTTTATCATAGTTTAATGGAATGTCAAGCTAAAACTACATTTTATGTAAAATTTAAGTGGGAAAAGGAATTGAACATTACGATCTCAGAAGAAGAATGGCATCATATGTGTGTAACACTACAGACATCCACCAATTCACAACATTGGAGAGAATTTAATTGGAAAAATTTGATTTGTTTCTTTATTACGCCTGACATAAAAAGCAAGCAAACTCTAAGGCAGCAAACATGCTGGAGGCAATGTGGCCAAACAGACGCAAACCATGCACATATCTTCTGGAGTTGCCCAAAAATAGAACCATTTTGGGACAGAGTGAATTCAGAATTAACGGAGGTATTAGGATATATAGTCTGCAAGAAGTGTTCCATTTTATACCTGGGTAATATAACTACAGTGGTGCTGAAGGAAGACCATTACTTGGTTAAAATCCTACTCACAGCTGGCAGAAAGGCCATTACAAGAAACTGGCTCGCAGCGGACACACCCAGACTTGGACAATGGTTAGACATAGTACAGGAAATATTTGTCATGGAGAAAATGACATATTCTCTAAGAGTGAAAGAAGACGAATTTAAAAGAAAATGGGATAAATGGATTAGGTATAGAAATAAAGACATCAACACTGTATAATTTTATAGACAATAATGTAAGTTATTGGAAAATGTTTTAATATGAAAATAGTTCTGTATACTGCATCATTAATTGTAAACTGAACCCCCCGCTACACTGTTGTACGTTTCATTGTAATGTTGTATGTTTTGTTGCTATATTTGTGTTTTATTTGTGTATACATAAAAGCAATAAAAACTAAAGTGGAAAAAAAAAATCTTCTCATCTCGGTCCTAAAAGACTTCCCCCTTATCCTTAAACCCCTGTCTCACGGAGCGAGTTGGCCCACGAGTGACCCCGAGTTTGCACTCGTGGTGATCACGTGCCAGGAACGTAGCGGCAACGTCAGAACTCGCGCGATCAACTTGTCCACTCGTGGCGCTAACGGCAGGTACCCGTGAAACTTGATAACTCGTGAAAAAAAAAAACATGTTTGATTTTTCCCACGAGTCAAATTCACTGTTCAAGATAAAAATTGAAACATTTTAACTCGTTGTAATAACATAGGGCCCGTGCGTTGACCTTAGTGTCTCGTGAGTCTAACGTGTTAACCCGTGGGCACTATTAAATCGGCAGCTGGACAGAGTAAAAAAAAGGTGAGTAAAAAAAAGGTGATTTCAAAAAAAGAACATGACGATTTTTCAACACGTCATCTTGCCAGAACGGGCCACATCTCCACTGATTCTAAAATTGGGATTTCTCCGGGCGTGGAGCTTCTGCATTGTGGCCGGGGAGGGAAGCGGCTCGCGTGGCTACGAGCGGCCTCCATCACCGGACAGCGGAACCGACTGCTATCTCAGCATTTTCTGCCGGCCCGCCCACCTCTGGCAGTGCTCTCCGTCTGAACAGTGAGGGGACCAGCTCAAGAGCAAAGATCATAGAGCGGAGTGGGTCAGCGGGCGATGGATAACATCACAGCGGGCGGTGGAGCTTACTCCTGTGTCAGCGCGAACAAGGGATCAATTGAGGTTACTTGCACTGACATATGGAGTAAGCTCCACCGCCCGCTGTCCTGTTATCCATCGCCCGCTGACCTGTTCTTGAGCTGGATGACCCTCTCCCCAGAGCCCCTGCCCGTCCCGCTGAGCCACCACAGACAGGGAGTTGAAGGTAGACACAGGGGGGTCCATCTTCAACTTCAGAGCCAAACAAAAAACACTGAGTGCTGGAGGAACTCAGCGGGCAAGGCAGCACCCGAGGAGGGAACATATCACTTATCAGGAGCCGCCACGGGCCAGGACTCTTCCCCCCAACAGAAAGGAAGCGCAGATGCAGCCATCACTGTAGCATCTCTGTCCCTATCTTCCAATTCCCACTTTGAAATAAAATAAAACTTTCGACAAAAATTTCGCAATGTGATGTACTGTATCTTTAAAAAAAACTACATTAACCAGGTGTGAAAATTACACCGAATCGAACGATGATCGAAAATGCGTGGGTATCGACGAATCGCGATCCTGCTGCGAAATGTTTAAGTCGGGACATCGGGAACAATCTTCCTGCATCTAGCCTGTCCAACCCCTTAAGAATTTTGTAAGTCTCTATATGATCCCCCCTCAATCTCCTAAATTCCAGCGAGTACAAGCCGAGTCTATCCAGTCTTTCTTCATATGGAAGTCTTGCCATCCCAGGAATCAGTCTGGTGAACCTTCTCTGTACTCCCTCTATGGCAAGAATGTTTTTCCTCAGATTAGGAGACCAAAACCGTACGCAATACTCCAGATGTGGCCTCTCCAAGACCCTGTACAACTGCAGTAGAACCTCTCTGCTCTTGTACTCAAATCCTTTTGCTATGAATGCCAACATACCATTCGCTTTCTTCACAGCCTGCTGCACCTGCATGCCTACTTTCAATGACTGGTGTACCATGACACCCAGGTCTCGTTGCATCTCCCCTTTTCCTAATCGGCCACCATTCAAATAATAATCTACCCTCCTGTTTTTGCCACCAAAGTGGATAACCTCACATTTATCCATATTATACTGCATCTGCCATGCATTTGCCCACTCACCCAACCTATCCAAGTCACCTTGCAGCCTCCTAGCATCCTCCTCACAGTTAACACTGCCCCCCAGCTATGTATCATCCGCAAACGTGGAGATGTTGCATTCAATTCCCTCATCCAGATCATTAATATATATTGTAAATAGCTGGGGTCCCAGCACTGAGCCTTGCGGTACCCCACTAGTCACTGCCTGCCATTCTGAAAATGACCCGTTTACTCCTACTCTTTGCTTCCTGTCTACCAGCCAGTTCTCTATCCACATCAATATTAAACCCCCAATACCGTGTGCTTTAACTTTCTATGCTAATCTCTTAGAAACATAGAAATTAGGTGCAGGAGCAGGCCATTCGGCCCTTCGAGCCTGCACCGCCATTCAATATGATCATGGCTGATCATCCAACTCAATATCCTGTACCTGCCTTCGCTCCATACTCCCTGATCCCTTCAGCCACAAGGGCCACATCCAACTCCCTCTTAAATATGGCCAACGAACTGGCCTCAACTACCTTCTGTGGCAGAATTCCACAGATTCACCACTCTCTGTGTGAAAAACGATTTTCTCATCTCGGTCCTAAAAGACTTCCACCTTAGCCTTAAACTGTGACCCCTTGTTCTGGACTTCCCCAACATCGGGAACAATCTTCCTGCATCTAGCCTGTCCAACCCCTTAAGAATTTTGTAAGTCTCTATGAGATCACCCCTCAATCTTCTAAATTCCAGCGAGTACAAGCCGAGTCTATCCAGTCTTTCTTCATAAGGAAGTCGTGCCATCCCAGGAATCAGTCTGGTGAACCTTCTCTGTACTCCCTCTATGGCAAGAATGACTTTCCTCAGATTAGGAGACCAAAACTGTACGCAATACTCTAGGTGTGGCCTCACCAAGACCCTGTACAACTGCAGTAGAACCTCCCTGCTCTTGTACTCAAATCCTTTTGCTATGAATGCCAACATACCATTCGCTTTCTTCACAGCCTGCTGCACCTGCATGCCTACTTTCAATGACTGGTGTACCATGACACCCAGGTCTCGTTGCATCTCCCCTTTTCCTAATCGGCCACCATTCAAATAATAATCTACCCTCCTGTTTTTGCCACCAAAGTGGATAACCTCACATTTATCCATATTATACTGCATCTGCCATGCATTTGCCCACTCACCCAACCTATCCAAGTCACCTTGCAGCCTCCTAGCATCCTCCTCACAGTTAACACTGCCCCCCAGCTATGTGTCATCCGCAAAAGTGGAGATGTTGCATTCAATTCCCTCATCCAGATCATTAATATATATTGTAAATAGCTGGGGTCCCAGCACTGAGCCTTGCGGTACCCCACTAGTCACTGCCTGCCATTCTGGAAATGACCCGTTTACTCCTACTCTTTGCTTCCTGTCTACCAGCCAGTTCTCTATCCACATCAATATTAAACCCCCAATACCGTGTGCTTTAACTTTCTATGCTAATCTCTTAGAAACATAGAAATTAGGTGCAGGAGCAGGCCATTCGGCCCTTCGAGCCTGCACCGCCATTCAATATGATCATGGCTGATCATCCAACTCAATATCCTGTACCTGCCTTCGCTCCATACTCCCTGATCCCTTCAGCCACAAGGGCCACATCCAACTCCCTCTTAAATATGGCCAACGAACTGGCCTCAACTACCTTCTGTGGCAGAATTCCACAGATTCACCACTCTCTGTGTGAAAAACGATTTTCTCATCTCGGTCCTAAAAGACTTCCCCCTTAGCCTTAAACTGTGACCCCTTGTTCTGGACTTCCCCAACATCGGGAACAATCTTCCTGCATCTAGCCTGTCCAACCCCTTAAGAATTTTGTAAGTCTCTATGAGATCACCCCTCAATCTTCTAAATTCCAGCGAGTACAAGCCGAGTCTATCCAGTCTTTCTTCATATGGAAGTCCTGCCATCCCAGGAATCAGTCTGGTGGACCTTCTCTGTACTCCCTCTATGGCAAGAATGTCTTTCCTCAGATTAGGAGACCAAAACTGTATGCAATACTCCAGGTGTGGCCTCACCAAGACCCTGTACAACTGCAGTAGAACCTCCCTGCTCTTGTACTCAAATCCCTTTGCTCTGAATGCCAACATATCATTCGCTTTCTTCACAGACTGCTGCACATGCATGCCTATTTTCAATGACTGGTGTACCATGACACCCAGGTCTCTCTGCATCTCCCCTTTTCCTAATCGGTCACCATTCAAATAATAGTCTACCTTCCTGTTTTTGCCACCAAAGTGGATAACCTCACATTTATCCACATTATACTGCATCTGCCATGCATTTGCCCACTCACCCAGTCTATCCAAGTCATCCTGCAGCCTCCTAGCATCCTCCTCACAGCTAACACTTCCCCCCAGCTTTATCCGCAAACTTCTAGATGTTGCATTTAATTCCCTCGTCCAAATCATTAATGTATATTGTAAATAGCTGGGGTTCCAGCACTGAGCCTTGCGGCACCCCACTAGTCACTGTCTGCCATCCTGAAAAGGACCCGTTCACTCCTATTCTTTGCTTCCTGTCTGCCAGTTCTCTATCCACATCAATACTGAACCACCAACACCGTGTGCTTTAGGTTTGTATACCAATCTCTTGTGTGGGACCTTGTCGAAAGCCTTCTGAAAGTCCAGATACAACACATCCACTGCTTCTCCCTTATCCACTCTACTAGTTACATCCTCAAAAAATTCAATAAGATTCGTCAGACATGATTTACCCTTCGTAAATCCATGCTGACTTTGTCCAATGATTTCACCACTTTCCAAATGCGCTGCTATCCCATCTTTAATAATTGACTCTAGCAGTTTCCCCACTACCGATGTTAGACTAACTGGTCTGTAATTCCCCGTTTTCTCTCTCCCTCCCTTTTTAAAAAGTGGGGTTACATTAGCTACCCTCCAATCCTCAGGAACTACTCCAGAATCTAAAGAGTTTTGAAAAATTATCACTAAGGCATCTGCTATTTCTGGGGCTACTTCCTTAAGTACTCCGGGATGCAGCCTATCTGGCCCTGGGGATTTATCGGCCTTTAATCCATTCAATTTACCCAACACCACTTTCCGGCTAACCTGGATTTCACTCATTTCCTCCATCTCATTTGACCCGCGATCCCCTGCTATTTCCGGCAAATTATTTATGTCTTCCTTAGTGAAGACAGAACCAAAGTAGTTATTCAATTGGTCTGCCATGTCCTTGTTCCCCATGATCAATTCACCCGTTTCTGACTGCAAGGGACCTACATTTGTTTTAACTAATCTTTTGCGCTTCACATATCGATAAAAACTTTTGCAGTCAGTTTTTATGTTTCCTGCCAGTTTTCTTTCATACTCCATTTTCCCGTTCCTAATTAAGCCCTTTGTCCTCCTCTGTTGGTCTCTGAATTTCTCCCAGTCCCCTGGTAGGCTGCTTTTTCTGGCTAATTTGTACGCTTCATCTTTTTCTTTGATACTATCCCTGATTTCCCTCGTTATCCACGGATGCGCCACCTTCCCTGATTTATTCTTTTGCCATACTGGGATGTACAATTGTTGTAGTTCATCCATGCAGTCTTTAAATGCCTTCCATTGCATATCCACCGTCAACCTTTCAAGAATCAATTGCCAGTCCATCTTGGCCAATTCACGTCTCATACCCTCAAAGTTACCTTTCTTTAAGTTCAGGACCCGTGTTTCTGAATTAACAATGTCACTCTCCATCCTAATGAAGAACTCAACCATATTATGGTCACTCTTGCCCAAGGGGCCACGTACAACAAGGCTGCTAACTAACCCTTCCTCATTACTCAATATCCAGTCTAGAATAGCCTGCTCTCTCGTTGGTTCCTCCACATGTTGGTTTAGAAAACTATCCCGCATACATTCCAAGAAATCCTCTTCCTCAGCACCCCTGCCAATTTGATTCACCCAATCTATATGTAGATTGAAGTCACCCTTTATAACGGTTTTACCTTCGTTGCACGCATTTCTAATTTCCTGTTTGATGCCATCCCCAACTCCACTACTACTGTTAGGTGGCCTGTACAGAACTCCCACTAGCGTTTTCTGCCCCTTAGTGTTTCGCAGCTCCACCCATATCGATTCCACATCCTCCAAGCTAATGTCATTCCTTTCTATTGCGTTAATCTCCTCTCTAACCAGCAACGCTACCCCACCTCCTTTTCCTCTCTGTCTATCCTTCCTGAATATTGAATATCCCTGGATGTTCAGCTCCCAGCCTTGGTCACCCTGGAGCCATGTCTCTGTGATCCCAACTATATCATAATTATTAATAGCTATCTGCACATTCAACTCATCCACCTTATTACGAACGCTCCTCGCATTGAGACACAAAGCCTTCAGGCTTGTTTTTACAACATTCTTGGCCCTTTTACAATTATGCTGAAAAGTGGCCCTTTTAGATTTTTGCCCTGGATTTGTTTTCCTGCCACTTTTCACCTTGCTACCTATTGCTCCTATCCTCATTTTACACCCCTCTGTCTCTCTGTGCACACATTTAAGAAACCCTCCACTTCTTATTCTCCGTTTGTTATTTTTTTCTTCTTTCCTCTTATGTGGGACCTTGTCGAAAGCCTTCTGAAAGTCCAGATATAACACATCCACAGGTTCTCCCTTATCCACTCTACTAGTTACATCCTCAAAAAATTCTATAAGATTCATCAGACATGATTTACCTTTCATAAATCCATGCTGACTTTGTCCAATGATTTCACCGCTTTCCAAATGTGCTGCTATCCCATCTTTAATAACTGACTCTAGCATTTTCCCCACTACCGATGTTAGACTAACTGGTCTGTAATTCCCCGTTTTCTCTCTCCCTCCATTTTTAAAAAGTGGGGCTACATTAGCTACCCTCCAATCCTCAGGAACTACTCCAGAATCTAAAGAGTTTTGAAAAATTATCACTAATCTAAAGAGTTTTGAAAAATTGTCAATAAGAGGTGTGTAAGATGTGTATATTACACATAAGAGCTAGATAGGGCTCTTAAAGATAGCGGAGTCAGGGGAGAAGGCAGGAACAGGGTACTTATTTGGGATGATCAGCCATGATCACATTGAATGGGGGTGCAGTCTCGAAGGGCCGAACGGCCTACTCCTGCACCTATTGTCTATACATATGCACACACACACACATACAGATACATACACACTGAACCTTTTGTTGGTGTTTAGTTTTGTTTAGAGATACAGCGCGGAAACAGGCCCTTCGGCCCACCGAGTCCATGCCAACCAGTGATCCTCCGTACACCAACGCCATTCTACACACTGGGGACAATTTACAATTTACAGAAGCAAATTAACCGATAAACCTGCACTTTCTTTGGAGTAACCGGAGCACCTGGGGAAAATGCAGGCAGTCACGGGGAAAGGATACAAATTCAAGTCAAGTCAAGAGAGTTTATTGTCATGTGTTCCAGATAGGACAATGAAATTCTTGCTTGCTGCAGCACAACAGAATATAGTACGCATAAATACAGAAAAGATCAATGTGTCCATATACCATAGAATATATATATATATATATATATATATACATCAATAAACAGATATAGTGCAATAGGTTGTTATAGTTCAGAGTTTGTTTGATGTTGTGTTTAATAGTCTGATGGCTGTGGGGAAGTAGCAGGGAGGTTCTACTTCAGTTGTACAGGGTCTTGGTGAGACCACACCTGGAGTATTGCGTACAGTTTTGGTCTCCAAATCTGAGGAAGGACATTATTGCTATAGAGGGAGTGCAGAGAAGGTTCACCAGACTGATTCCTGGGATGTCAGGACTGTCTTATGAAGAAAGACTGGATAGACTCGGTTTATACTCTCTGGAATTTAGGAGATTGAGAGGGGATCTTATAGAAACTTACAAAATTCTTAAGGGGTTGGACAGGCTAGATGCAGGAAGATTGTTCCCGATGTTGGGGAAGTCCAGGACAAGGGGTCACAGCTTAAGGATAAGGGGGAAATCCTTTAAGACCGAGATGAGAAAGACTTTTTTCACACAGAGAGTGGTGAGTCTCTGGAACTCTCTGCCACAGAGGGTAGTTGAGGCCAGTTCATTGGCTATATTTAAGAGTGAGTTGGATGTGGCCCTTGTGGCTAAGGGGATCAGAGGGTATGGAGAGAAGGCAGGTACGGGATACTGAGTTGGATGATCAGCCATGATCATATTGAATGGCGGTGCAGGCTCGAAGGGCTGAATGGCCTACTCCTGCACCTAATTTCTATGTTTCTATGTTTCTAAGTAGCTGTTCCTGAACCTGGATGTTGCAGATTTCAGGCTCCTGTACCTTCTACCTGAAGGCAGCGGGGAGATGAGTGTGTGGCCAGGATGGTGTGGGTCCTTGATGATGTTGCCAGCCTTTTTGAGGCAGCGACTGCGATAGATCCCCTCGATGTAACGTTTTGCAGCCTTTTCCACTACCGGTAGTCAGGATGGAACCCGGATCTCTGGAGCTGTGAGGCAGCAACTCTACCGCTGCCACCGTGCCACCTGGAACATCCTTTAATTCTGAGGCTATGCCCTAGACTCTTTCAGCAGGTGACGTTTCGGGTTGGGAGCCTTCTTCAGACTAGTTGTGGGGAGGGAAAGCTGAAAGAGGGGTCGCGTCCCCGCTCGATGTGACATCTATCCATGCTCTCCAGAGATGTTGCTTGACTATGGTGGATGGACAGAGTGGATGTGGAGAGGATGTTTCCACTAGTGGGAGGGTCGAGGACTAGAGGGCGCAGCCTCAGAATTAAAGTTCCTTTAGGAAGGAGATGAGGAGGAATTTCTTTAGTCAGAGGGTGGAATCATACGGTCATAAGTGACAGGAGCAGAATTTGGCCATTCGGCCCATGAAATCTACTCCGCCATTCAATCATTGTATACAAAAATAGGGATGTAATGCTGAGGCTCTATAAGGTGCTGGTCAGGCTGCATTTGGAGTACTGTGAGAAGGTTTGGGCCGCATATTTGAGGAAGGATGTGCCGGCTCTGGAGAGGGTCCAGAGGAGGTTTACAAGAATGATCCCAGGAATGAGTGGGTTAACATATGATGAGCGTTTGTCGGCACTGGGCCTGTACTCGCTGGAGTTAAGAAGAATGAGGGGGGACCTCATTGAAACTTACTGAATAGTGAAAGGCTTGGATAGAGTGGATGTGGAGAGGATGTTTCCATTAGTGGGAGAGTCTAGGACTAGTCACAGCCTCAGAATGAAAGGACGTTCCTTTAGGATGGAGATGAGGAGGAATTTCTTTAGACAGAGGGCGATGAATCTGTTGAATTCTTTGCCATAGGCGGCTGTGGAGGCCAAGTCGGTGGATATCTTTAAGGCAGCGATAGATAGATTCTTGATTAGTAAATGTGTCAGGGGTTATGGGGAGAAGGCAGGAGAATGGGGTTAGGAGGGAGAGATAGATCAGGCATGAATGAATGGCGGAGTAGACTTGATGGGCCGAATGGCCTAATGCTGCCCCTATCACTTATGACCGAATGACATTGCTGAGTTACTCCCACTATTCTATTTTAATTTCAGATTCCCAGCATCTGCAGTCTGTAACCTTCAGCGTAGTGCCGTAAATGACAGGTCCAAACGTCATCATCTGCTTTCAGCGTAATCATCACTGTCGGGTGAGGAAATAGTCCCTGACCTCAGGAAATCGTCGAGAGTTATTATTGGGCAACAGCGCACAGTGGAAGCTGGTGTATGCAATGATTCCCAGTGGAAGCCGCACATAATAATGCTGACTAATAGCGCTGCACTCTGATGAATCACGTTGATTAAGAGCTTTAGACTTTTTGACGCAGAAGGTTGAGGAGGTCAATTCACTTGATGTTTTCAAGAGAGAGTTAAATTTAGCTTAGGGCTAAAGGGATCAAGGGATATGGGGAAAAAGCAGGAACGGTGTACTGATTGTTTCTCCAGCATTTTTGTCTACCTTCGATTTTCCAGCATCTGCAGTTCCTACGTAAACATACTGATTGTGGATGATAAGCCATGATCACATTGAATGCTGGTGCTGACTCGAAGGACCAAATGGCCTACTCCTGCACCTACTGTCTATTGACTTTTCCCTTCCAGCCTTCATTGGCACTGGGGATCTCAATGCTAGATCAAAAGGAGCACAGTGCAGGTGGTCATGGAGTGATACAGCCTGGAAACAGGCCGTTCGGCCCAACTTGTCCACACTGGCCAACATGTTCTGTCTACGCTAGTCCCATCTGCCCGCATTTGGACAATATCCCTCCAAACCTGTCCTGTCCACGTACCTGTCTAACTGTTTCTTATACGTTGGGATAGTCAACTACCTCTTCTGGCAGCTTGCTCCTGCACCTATTTTTTATATTTCTAAATTTACAATAGACAATAGTCAATAAACAATAGACAATAGGTGCAGGAGTACGCCATTCGGCACTTCGAGCCAGCACCATCATTCAATGTGATCATGGCTGATCATCCCCAATCAGTACCCCGTTCCTGCCTTCTCCCCATATCCCCTGACTCCGCTTTCTTTTAGAGCCCTATCTAGCTCGCTCTTGAAAGTATCCAGAGAACCGGCCTCCACCGCCCTCTGAGGCAGAGAATTCCACAGACTCGCAACTCTCTGTGTGAAAAAGTGTTTCCTCGTCTCCGTTCTAAATGGCTTACCCCTTATTCTTAAACAGTGGCCCCTGGTTCTGGACTCCCCCAACATCGAAGAACATGTTTCCTGCCTCTAGCGTGTCCAAACCCTTAATAATCTTATATGTTTCAATAAGATCCCCTCTCATCCTTCTAAACTCCAGAGTATACAAGCCCAGCCGCTCCATTCTCTCAGCATGTGACAGTCCCGCCATCCCGGGAATTAACCTACGCTGCACTCCCTCAATAGCAAGAATGCAAGTTTAGAAACATAGAAATTAGGTGCAGGAGCTGGCCATTCGGCCCTTCGAGCCTGCACCACAGGAGCCGTTGGAAGAGGAGGAGGGGGAGGACCGACACCCGACCGGTAAGCTATAAAATCTAGCGCGGGGCTTGTTTTTACCCAAATCCATAACATTCCATTTGGAGAAGTGGGTTTTTTTGAGGAAGCCGCTGATTGGTGGGAAGTGGACTAGGGAAAGCAGCTGATTGGCAGTCAGATCCCAGCAGTTTGTTGTATCCTGTGTAAGGGGGGCAGTATGAAGGCCAGGGCAGTGTACTGTTCTGGATGTCAGATGTGGGAGGTCAGGGAATCTGATAGCCCTCCAGACGTACACATCTGCGCCAGGTGTGTCGAGATGGGGCTCCTAAAGGACTGTGTTAGGAACCTGGAGCAGCAGCTCGATGACCTCCGTCTTCTCAGGGAGAGTGAGGAGGTCATAGAGAGGAGCTACAGGGAGGTAGTCACCACAGGAGGCAGACAAGTGGGTCACGGTTAGGAAGGGCAAGGGGCAGAGGCAGGGGCTAGAGAGTACCCCTGTGACCGTACAACTGGAAAATAGGTACTCGGGTTTGAGTACGATTGGAGGGGACAGCCTAGCTGGGGGCAGCAACAGCGGCCGGGCCTCCGGCACAGAGACCGGCCCTGATGCTCAGAAGGGTAGCAAAAAGAGGAGAGCAATTGTAATAGGGGACTCTATAGTTAGGGGGTCGGATAGGCAATTCTGTGGACGCAGTCGGGAGACCCGGATGGTAGTTTGCCTCCCTGGTGCCAGGGTCTCGCATGTGTCAGAACGTGTCCAAAAGATTCTGATAAGGGAGGGAGAGGAGCCTGATGTTATGGTACACATAGGTACCAATGACATAGGCAGAAAAAGTGACGAGGTCCTGAAGGGAGAATTTAGGGAGTTGGGGGGAAAGTTAAAGAGAAGGACCAAAAGGGTAACGATTTCAGGATTACTGCCTGTGCCGCGTGACAGTGAGAGTAGGAATGAAATGAGGTGGAGGCTAAATGCGTGGCTGAGGGACTGGTGCAGTGGGCAGCGATTCAAGTTTCTTGATCACTGGGACCTCTTTTGGGGAAGGCATGATCTGTACGCAGAGGACGGGTTGCACTTGAACCCGAAGGGGACCAATATCCTGGCAGGGAGATTTGCAAAGGCTACTGGGGAGACTTTAAACTAGAAAGGCTGGGGGGAGGGACTCGGGTAGAGGGGGCTAGGGGTCAGGGTGTGGGGCAAGAGGCAGAGAAGGGAAGCACACGGACCCAAAATGTAGGCGAGAAAGATGAAAAAGATAATAGACAGAGAATAAAGGATTTAAAGAAGGAACTGCAGATGCTGGAGAATCGAGGGTACACAAAAAGCTGGAGAAACTCAGCGGGTGCAGCAGCATCTAAGGAGCGAAGGAGATAGGCGACGTTTCGGGTCGAGACCCTTCTTCAGCTAGAAGAAGGGTCTCGACCCGAAACGTCGCCTATCTCCTTCGCTCCTTAGATGCTGCTGCACCCGCTGAGTTTCTCCAGCTTTTTGTGTACCCAGAGAATAAAGGATGGTGGGTTTATAAAATGTGCATATTTTAATGCTAGGAGCATTGTAAGTAAGGTGGATGAACTTAGAGCCTGGATTGACACCTGGAAATATGATGTTGTGCCAATCAGTGAAACATGGTTGCAGGAGGGCTGTGATTGGAAACTAAATATTCCAGGATTTCGTTGCTTCCTGGGTGATAGAATTGGAGGGACCAGAGGTGGAGGTGTTGCATTGCTTGTCAGAGAGGATATTACAGCAGTGCTTTGGCAGGATAGATTAGAGGGTTCGTCTAGGGAGGCTATTTGGGTGGAACTGAGAAGTGGGAACGGTGTAGCAACACTTTCAGGGGTGTACTATAGATCGCCAAATGGGGAGCGAGAATTGGAAGAGCAAATATGTAAGGAGATAGCAGATATTAGTAGTAAGCACAAGGTAGTGATTGTGGGAGATTTCAATTTCCCAAAAATAGACTGGGAAACACATTCTGTAAATGGGCTGGATGGTTTGGAGTTTGTAAAATGTGTGCAGGATAGTTTTTTGCAGAAGTACATAGAGGTACCGACCAGAGAAGGGGCAGTGCTGGACCTCCTGTTAGGAAATGAGGCAGGACAGGTGACGGAGGTATGCGTTGGTGAGCACTTCGGGACCACTTCGAGAACAGGACCTAGAGTGGAGATTTTTGATTGGAGAAAGGCTAACTTTGAGGGAATGCGTGAGGATTTTAAAGGAGTGAATTGGGACACTTTGTTTCATGGGAAGGATGTAGAAGAGAAATGGAGGACATTTAAAGGGGAAATTGTAAGAGTACAGAATCTTTATGTCCCTGTTAGGTTGAAAGGAAATAGTAAAAATTGGAAAGAGCCATGGTTTTCAAGGGAAATTAGACACTTGTTTCGAAAAAAGAGAGATATCTACAAGAATTATAGGAGGCATGGAGTAAATGAGGTGCTAGAGGAGTATAAAGAATGTAAAATGAATCTTAAGAAAGAAATTAGGAAGGCTAAAAGAAGATATGAGGTTGCTTTGGCAAGAAAGGTGAAAGTAAATCCAAAGGGTTTCTACAGCTATATTAATAGCAATAGGATAACGAGGGATAAAATTGGACCATTAGAGAACCAGAATGGACAGCTATCTGCAGAGCCAAAAGAGATGGGGGAGATATTGAACAATTTCTTTTCTTCAGTATTCACCAAGGAGAAGGATATAGAACTCTGGGAGGTAAGGGAAAAAAGTAGAGTAGCTATGGAAACTATGGGATTCAAAGAGGAGGAAGTACTGACACTTTTGAAAAATATAAAGGTGGATAAGTCTCCAGGTCCTGACAGGATATTCCCTAGGACATTGAGGGAAGTTAGTGTAGAAATAGCAGGAGCTATGACAGAAATATTTCAAATGTCATTAGAAACGGGAATAGTGCCGGAGGATTGGCGTACTGCGCATGTTGTTCCATTGTTTAAAAAGGGTTCAAAGAATAAACCTAGCAATTATAGACCTATTAGTTTGACGTCAGTGGTGGGCAAATTAATGGAAAGGATACTTAGAGATAATATATATAAGCATCTGGATAAACAGGGTCTGATCAGGAACAGTCAACATGGATTTGTGCTTGGAAGGTCATGTTTGACAAACCTTCTTGAATTTTTTGAAGCGGTAACTAGGGAAATTGATGAGGGTAAAGCAGTGGATGTTGTCTATATGGATTTCAGTAAGGCCTTTGACAAGGTTCCCCATGGAAGGTTGGTTCAGAAGGTTCAATCTTTGGGTGTTAATGGCGGAGTAGCAAGATGGATTCAACAGTGGCTGAATGGGAGATGTCAGAGAGTAATGGTGGATGGCTGTTTGTCAGGTTGGAAGCCGGTGACCAGTGGGGTGCCTCAGGGATCTGTGTTGGGTCCACTGTTGTTTGTCATGTACATCAATGATCTGGATGATGGGGTGGAAAATTGGATAAGTAAGTATGCAGATGATACTAAGATAGGTGGTATTGTGGATAATGAAGTAGATTCTCAAAGTCTACAGAGAGATTTGGGCCATTTGGAAAAGTGGGCTGAAAGATGGCAGATGGAGTTTAATGCTGATAAGTGTGAAGTGCTACATCTTGGCAGGACAAATCAAAATAGGACGTACATGGTAAATGGTAGGGAATTGAGGAATGCTGTGGAACAGAGGGATCTAGGAATAACTGTGCATAGTTCCCTGAAGGTGGAATCGCATGTAGATAGGGTGGTAAAGAAAGCCTTTGGTGTGCTGGCCTTTATAAATCAGAGCATTGAATATAGGAGTAGGGAAGTATTGTTAAAATTGTACAAGGCATTGGTAAGACCAATTCTGGAGTATGGTGTACAATTTTTGTCGCCTAGTTATAGGAAGGATGTCAACAAAATAGAGAGAGTACAGAGGAGATTTACTAGAATGTTGCCAGGGTTCCAGCAACTATGTTACAGAGAAAGGTTGAACAAGTTAGGTCTTTATTCTTTGGAGCGCAGAAGGTTAAGGGGGGACTTGATTGAGGTCTTTAAAATGATGAAAGGGATAGACAGAGTTGACGTGGATAAGCTTTTCCCATTGAGGGTAGGGAAGATTCAAACAAGAGGGCATGACATGAGAATTAAGGGACAGAAGTTTAGGGGTAACGTGAGGGGGAACTTCTTTACTCAGAGGATGGTGGCTGTGTGGAATGAGCTTCCAGCAGAGGTGGTGGAGGCAGGATCGATTTTAACATTTAAAAGTAAAGTGGATAGGTATATGGACGTGAAGGGAATGGAGGGGTATGGTCTGAGTGCAGGTAGATGGGACTAGGGGAAAACAAATGGTCGGCACGGACTGGAAGGGCCGAGAGGGCCTGTCTCCGTGCTGTAATTGTTATATGGTTATATGGTTATATGGTTAATATGATCATGGCTGATCATCCAACTCAATATCCTGTACCTGCCTTCTCTCCATACCCTCTGATCCCTTCAGCCACAAGGGCCACATCCAACTCCCTCTTAAATATGGCCAACGAACTGGCCTCAACTACCTTCTGTGGCAGAGAATTCCACAGGTTCACCACTCTCTGTGTGAAAAACGATTTTCTCATCTCGGTCCTAAAAGACTTCCACCTTATCCTTAAACTGTGACCCCTTGTCTTGGACTTCCCCAACATCGGGAACAATCTTCCTGCATCTAGCCTGTCCAACCCCTTAAGAATTTTGTAAGTCTCTATGAGATCACCCCTCAATCTTCTAAATTCCAGCGAGTACAAGCCGAGTCTATCTAGTCTTTCTTCATATGGAAGTCGTGCCATCCCAGGAATCAGTCTGGTGAACCTTCTCTGTACTCCCTCTATGGCAAGAATGTCTTTCCTCAGATTAGGAGACCAAAACTGTACGCAACACTCCAGGTTTGGCTTCACCAAGACCCTGTACAACTGCAGTAGAACCTCCCTGCTCTTGTACTCAAATCCTTTGAGGGAGAGCAGCTCATTGTCCAATATTAAGTGCAGAAACGGGCCCTTCGGGCCATCAAGTCAGTGCCGATCACTAGCGCTATCCTACACACGCACGCACACACACACTGGGGACAATTTACGATTTTACCAAAGCCAATTAACCTGCAAAGCTGCACGGTTTTGGAGTTTGGGATGAAACCGGAGCGCCCGGAGAAAGCCCACATGTTGATGTGGACATGGATCACTTGCAGGCAGAGGGGTTGAATTAAATGTAGCCTGTTCGGCACAGACTTCAAAGGCCGCAGGGCTTGTTCCTCTGCTGTAGTGTTTTATGTTCTACTTTTATGTGGATTGGTCATTTTACTCAGTTAAAAATGGACTGAAGTCACATGTACATGTTTAGTTTAGAGGTACAGCGAGGAAACAGGCCCTTCAGCACTCCGAGTCTGCGCTGACCAGCGATCCCCTCATATTAACACTATCCGACACACACTGGGAACAATTTCCCTTTACAGCAAGCCAGTTAAGAAAGTTAGTTTATTGGCCAAGTATTCACATACAAGGAATTTGCCTTGGTGGTCCGCCCACAAGTAACAACATGACATACAGTGACAGTTACGAATGACTCAGAAAATACTCAACATTAATAATAATAAAACATTAATCATAAAACACCATTTATCAAGCATGTGAACCAACAAAATACCAGATCAAAGGGAGGCTACAGATTTTTGGCTTTTGAGTAGAGCTTCAGCGCCCTGGAGGGGAAAAGACTTCAAAAAGTAGTAAACACTGGCCAGTCCATCATCGGCTCTGACCTCCCTTCCATCAAGGGGATTTATCGCAGTCGCTGCCTCAAAAAGGCTGGCAGCATCATCAAGGACCCACACCATCCTAGCCACACACTCATCTCCCTGCTACCTTCAGGTAGAAGGTACAGGAGCCTGAAGACTGCAACGTCCAGGTTCAGGAATAGCTACTTCCCCACAGCCATCAAGCTATTAAACCTGGCTCAGTCAAAACTTTGATCATTAATAACTCATTATCTGTTATTTGCACTTTGTCAGTTTATTTATTCATGTGTGTCTGTATTTATATAATGATATATGGACACGCTGATCTGTTCTGTAGTCAATGCCTACTATGTTCTGTGTGCTGAAGCAAAGCAAGAATGTCATTGCCCTATCAGGGACGTGTGACAATAAACGCAATTGAACTTGAGCTACTACTCGTGGATAAAAGCTGTTTTTACGTCTGGCTGTGGCAGCTTTGACAGTCCGGAGTCGCCTTACAGAGGGAAGTGATTCAAAGAGTTTAGCCTACAAACCTGTACATCTTTGGCGTGTGGGAAGGAACCGGATATCAATGGACAATGGACAGTAGGTGCAGGAGTAGGCCATTCGGCCCTTCGAGCCAGCACCGCCATTCAATGTGATCATGGCTGACCATCCCCAATATCCCGGAGATCATTTCCTGATCATCCCGGAGAATGTCGATGCAGGTCACGGGGCGAACGTACAAACTCCATACGGACAGCGCCCGTGGGAAGGATTGAACCCGGGTCTCTGGCGCTGGAGGGCAGCAACTCTACCCACTGCGCCACCGTACAGCCCAGACATGGGCACCAACCTCAGGTTTGGTGATGAAAGGGTGGAGCAGAGACTGAGACACTCACTTGTTCACCACAAAGTCCAGGATTTCCGCCGCGTGTCCGCAACACTCGCTCTCCATCCGCCCCGTCCTGGCGTCCCAGACGCGCACCACCCCGTCCAGGCTGCCCGTGTAGACGATGGCCGAGTGTTCCTCCCACACCAACTGCACGATGCCGGCCTGGAAGAAGATGCAAGGGGAAATTGAGCGAGCGCAGTGTAGGTTTACAAGGTTTATTCCCGGGATGACGGGATTGTCATACGCTGAGAGAATGGAGCAGCTGGGCTTGTACACTCTGGAGTTTAGAAGGATGAGAGGGGATCTCATTGAAACATATAAGATTGTTAAGGGCTTGGATACACTAGAGGCAGGAGACATGTTCCTGATGTTGGGGGAGTCCAGAACCAGGGGCCACAGTTTAAGAATAAGGAGTAAGCCATTTAGAACGGAGACGAGGAAACACTTTTTCTCACAGAGAGTGGCGAGTCTGTGGAATTCTCTGCCTCAGAGGGCGGTGGAGGCAGGTTCTCTGCATGCTTTTAAGAGAGAGCTAGATAGGGCTCTTAAAAATAGCAGAGTCATGGGGATAAGGGGGGAGAAGGCAGGAACGGGGTACTAATTGGGGATGATCAGCCATGATCACATTGAATGGCGGTGATGGCTCGAAGGGCCAAATGGCCTACTCCTGCACCTATTGTCTATTGGCTTACCTGAAGCTGCCATTTGTGTCGAAGCGTTTGCGACGGGACGTCCCAGATCCCGATGGTACCGTCCAAGTAGCCAACGGCAGCGAGCGGAAACCTGCGGGAGCCAAACAGAGGAACTAAAGATCGGGAACGGAGACTTCAGACTTTAGGTGTGAACTTTATAGAGATACAGCACGGAAACAGGCCCTTCGGCCCGCCGAGTCCTCGCCGACCAACGACCACCCAGTATTCTAGCACTATCCTACGCACACTAGGGACAATTTACAATGTGCAGAAAACAATTAACCTACAGACTGTACGTCTTTGGAGTGTGGGGGGAAACTGGAGCACCCGGAGAAAACCCATGCACAACGTGCAAACTCCGTAAAGACAGCACAACATAGTCAGGATCGAACCCGGGTGTCTATGCCACTGTGCCGCAGCTTGTTGCACCAGAGGAGTGATATCAAATGTTTGATTGCAGTGCGAACTTAAAATATAATTTGGATGTCTGATTTGTTGTCACATGCACTGAGGGACAGAGAAAAGCTTGTTTGTTGCGTGCTATTCAGTCGGCGGGAAGGCTTTACATGGTTACAATTGAGCTGTCCACAGTGTTACAGATACAGGACAAAGGGAATAACGTTTAGTGCAAGGTAAAGCCCACTAAAGTCTGATTAAAGATAGTCCAGCATCCTTGGCATGATCACCACTCCCAAATGTCCTGGAGGTGACGGTGAATGACAAATTGAATCTGTCAATTCAAAAGACATTTGGACAGAAATGTTTAAGAAAGAACTGCAGATGCTGGAAAAATCAAAGGTAGACAAAAATGCTGGAGAAACTCAGCGGGTGAGGCAGCATCTATGGAGCGAAGGAAATAGGCAACCATTAGGGTCGAGACCCTTTGTCAGTCTGAAGAAGGGTCTCGACCCGAAAAGTTGCCTATTTCCTTCGCTCCATAGATGCCCCACCCGCTGAGTTTCTCCAGCATTTTTGTCTACAAGCAAAATATGAGTTGCTGCTCCTCCAATTTGTGGTGGGATTCACCCTGGCCATGGAGGAGGCCCGGGACAGAAAGGTCCGATGCGGAATGGGAGGGGGAGTTGAAGTGCTGAGCCACCGGGAGATCGGGTTGGTTATTGCGAACTGTGCGGAGGCGTTGGGCGAAGCGATCGCCAAGCCTGCGCTTGGTCTCACCGATGCAGAGCAGTTGACACTGAGAGCAGCGGATGCAGTAGATGAGGTTGGAGGAGGTGCAGGTGAACCTCTGCCTCACCTGGAAAGACGGCATGGGTTCTTGGATGGAGTCGAGGGGGGAGGTAAAGCGACAAGTGTAGCATTTCCTGCGGTTGCAAGGGCAAGTACCAGAGGAGGGGGTTGTTTGGGTGGGAAGGGACGAATTGACCAGGGTGTTACGGAGGGAGCGGTCTTTGCAGAAAGCAGATGGGAGGAGATGGGACGACGTGGCCAGTGGTGGGATCCCGTTGGGGGAGGGGAAAATGTCAGATTATCTGTTGTAAAATACAAGATATGTAAATACAAGATATTTAATAATTGACAGATATGTAATCAGGAGGGTTTAGGGGATAGGACCCAAATGCAGGTGATTGGGACGAGCCCAGTTGGCCAACTTGGTCAGATTTAGACTTAGGTTGATTAATGTCACAAGTTCTGTCATGTGTGCCCTCCGTTTAGATCAGATAATACTCTTGTAATCATCATTACTTTATTAGCCAAGTATGTTTTGCAACATACGAGGAATTTGATTTGTCATACAGTCATACCAATAACAAGCAACCGAACACACATTTTAACATAAACATCCACCACAGTGACCCCTCCACATTCCTCACTGTGATGGAAGGCGGAAAAAGTTCAATCTTTCTTTGTTCTCCCGCGGTCGGGTGCCTCGAGCCTTCTGTTGACGGAGTGAACCTTACTCCTGTAGCCGGTGGTCGGGCTCTCCGCGTCGGAGCGATCAAGCTCCCGCATCGGGGGGAAATCTCAGCTCCCCTCAGCCGGGTCGCGGCTGGTCGAAACCTTCTGCGACATCTGACTCTACCCGAGACTGCGTGCTCCTCGACGCTGAAATCCGCAGGCCACGGTTGGAGCGTCGATCCCAGGCAAGGGATCACAGGCTCTGATGGTAATGTCCCTGTCCCACTTAGGAAACCTGAACGGAAACCTCTGAAGACTTTGCGCCCCACCCAAGGTTCCCGGAGATTTTTGTCAGTCTCCCGAATGGTCGAAAGTGGTTTCCGTTTTAAAAATCGGTAATTTTTTAGTCGAAGCCGGTTGCGATGCTAGTTGAAGGTGGTTGCCGGAGGACAAAAACCTCTAGAAACCGCACGGAAACCTTGGGAGGGGCGCAAAGTCTCCAGAGGTTTCCGTTCAGGTTTCTTAAGTGGGACAGGGGCATTAGTTGACGGCCCCGCGGTGGGGCTCACAGTCAGTCTCGAGCAAGGCCTCCAGCTCCATGATGTAAGGCCGCAGAGCGACCGGAAATACGATCCGGATAACAATCGCATCTCCAGCAAGGTAAGAGAAGTAGATACAAGAAACAGCAGATGCTGGTTTACAAATAAGACTCAGCAGGTAAGGCAGCATCTTCCATTATCTATGTTCACAAGAGATGCTGCCTGACCAGCAGAGTTACTCCTACACCTTTTTCTGATAATAATTTACATAAATGTGATCATCAGACACAAGTACAGTAGACTAAATAAATGTCACGTACCAAGTTACAGAGAACAATTTAGTTTTGTCCCAAGTACACCTGGAGTATTGTGTGCAGTTTTGGTCTACAAATTCGAGGAAGGACATTCTCCAGGTTCATTTCCGGGATGGCGGGACTGTCATATGCTGAGAGAATGGAGCGGCTGGGCTTGTACACTCTGGAGTTTAGAAGGATGAGAGGGCATCTTATTGAAACATATAAGATTATTAAGGGTATGGACACGCTAGAGGCAGGCAACATGGTCCCGATGTTGGGGGAGTCCAGAACCAGGGGCCACAGTCTCAGAATAAAGGGGAAGCCATTTAGAACGGAGACGAGGAAACACTTTTTCACACAGTCGAGTTGAGTCTGTGGAATTCTCTGCCTCAGAGGGCAGTGGAGGCCAAGTCACTGGATGGATTTAAGAGAGAGTTAGATAGGGCTCTTAAAGTTAGTGGGGTCAGGGGATATGGGGAGAAGGCAGGAACGGGGTACTGATTGTGGATGATCAGCCATGATCACAATGAATGGCAGTACCGGCTCGAAGGGCCGAATGGCCTCCTCCTGCACCTACTTTCTATGTTTCTATCGGGAACATTTTTCCTGCTATCAAGTCCATACTATCAAATCAAACTCAAGTATAATAGGTAGAGCAAAGGGGAAGATACAGAGTGCAGGATATAGTTCTCAGCATTGTAGCGCATCAGTTCCAGAGACAAAATCCAATGTCCGCAATGGGGTGGAGGTGAATCGGACAGTACTGGTGCGTGTTCCGTGTGCGGGTCTATGATTCGGTGACTGTGCACTCTGTGAACAACGCCGTGCCCTCCCCAAGAACCTCCAGCCCCAGCCTCCACATCCCACATCTATTTGACAATACACAGAGCAGCATCTGTCCGCCAAGGAACCAGGCCAAACACTGCGTACACACGACAGTTCATTACTCACCCAGCCCTTGACCAAGGAACATTGACAAAGACCAGGGAAGTGCCGTTAACTCTTTCTCTGACAAATCAGCGCTCAATATCTGGGAATAGTCTTCACATTAACATGCCGCCTTATTAACTCAGGGGGGCACGATGACGCAGCGGGTAGAGCTACTGCCTTACAGCGCCCGAGACCCGGTTTGATCCCGACTATGGGTGCTGTCTATATGGAGCCCGTACATTCTTGGATACTTATATGCTTAGAATCATGAAAGGGGATCTTATTGAAACATAGAAAATTATTAAGGCAGGAAACATGTTCCCGATGTTGAGGGAGTTCAGAACCAGGGGCCACAGATTAAGAATAAGGGGTAACGCATTTAGAACGGAGACGAGGAAACACTTTTTCACAGAGTTGTGAATCTGTGGAATTCTCTGCCTCGTTACATTTTTGTCTACCTAGGGTTTAAGGTGAGGCTTGAGCAAATACAGAGGCAGAATTGGCTTACGCGTTGCAGAATCCCACAGACTCCACGGAGTTGGAGTTGGCTTCTGCTTCATCCATTTGTTCTTTCTCCACGAGATCATTGATGCTCTTGGGAACTGAAAGGACGCCGACCACCTGCGGAGGACACAAGGAACACTTAGGGGGATTCGGGGACACAAGGAGCGGAAGAGAAGAGAAGACACGCGCCCGGGAATAAGGTCATCAGGAATAGGAGTAGAATTAGGCCATTCGGCCCATCACATCCACGCCATTCAATCACGGCTGATCTATATCTCCCTCCTAACCCCATTCTCCTGTCTTCTCCCCATAACAATAGACAATAGGTGCAGGAGTAGGCCATTCGGCCCTTCGAGCCAGCACCGCCATTCAATGTGATCATGGCTGATCATCCCCAATCAGTTCCCCGTTCCTGCCTTCTCCCCATATCCCCTGACTCCGCTATCATTAAGAGCCCTATCTAACTCTCTCTTGAATGTATCCAGGGAACTGGCCTCCACCACCCTCTGAGGCAGAGAATTCCACAGACTCACAACTCTCTGTGTGAAGAACCTCCGACACTCGTAATAATCAAGAATCTATCTATCTCTCTCTGCCTTAAAAATATCCACTGGCTTGCCCTCCACAGCCTTCTGTGTCAAAGAATTCCGCAGATTCACCACCACTAAATACATTTCTCCTTATCTTTTCCCTAAAAGAATTCTGAGGCTGTGCCCTCTGGTCGCAGACTCTCCCACTGGTGGAAACATCCTCCCCACACCCACTCTGTCCAGGCCTTTCACTATTCTGTAGGTTTCAATGAGGTCCCCCCCCCTCATTCTTCTAAACTCCAGTGAGTACAGGCCCAGTGCCGACAAACGCTCATCATAGGTTAACCCACTCATTCCTGGTATCATTCTTGCAAACCTCCTCTGGACCCTCTCCAGAGCCAGCACAACCTTGCTCAGAAATGTTGCCCAAATTTGCTCACAATACTCCAAATGCGGCCTGACCAGCGCCTTCTAGACCCTCAGCATCACATCCATTTTGGGAAAGGTTTAGAGGATATGGGCTAAACACGGGCAGGTGAGACAAGTGTAGACGTGGCACGCAAGTCAGCATGGGCTAGCTAGGATGAAGGGCCTGTTTCCATGCTGTATGTCTGTTGCTCTAAGGGAGATAAACAGGTCAACCACAATTTGTCTATCTACTTTTCTCCGGTAGTTTTTTATGTCCCTGGGATATTCCAAACATGTTACAGAAAATGAAATATTTTGGAAGAATTTAAGAAAGAACTGCAGATGCTGGAAAAATCGAAGGTAGCCAAAAATGCTGGAGAAACTCAGCGGGTGAGGCAGCATCTATGGAGTGAAGGAATAGGTGACGTTTCGGGTCGAGACCCTTCTTCAGACTCCGTTTCGGGTTCTTCTGAAGACGGGTCTCAACCCGAAACATCACCGATTCCTTCGCTCCTCTCACGCTGAACTTCTCGAGCATTTTTGTCTATTATAGCTTTGAAGAGTAGTCACTATTACATGTAATGCAGGAAGAGTACTGGACAATGTCCATAGACCATAGTGAAACTCAGTTGATCTATTTTAAGCAAAGACCAGACCACTAAATAACTTGTGTCGGAAGGAACTGCAGATGCTGGCTTAAACCGAAGATGCACGCAAAATACTGGAGTAACTCAGCGGGACAGGCAGCATCTTTGGAGAGAAGGAATGGGTGACGTTTCCACTCAAGACCCTTCTTTAGACTGAGGACCTGAAACGTCACCCATTCCTTCCCTCCGGAGACGCTGCCTGTCCCGTTGAGTTACTCCAGCATTTTGTGTCTATCTTCCGCTGAGTAACTCTGTGGGACAACTCAGTGTCCGTGAAAACATGTCACCAAGTTAAACCAATCTCCTCTGCCTGACCCGTATCCTTCCATCCCCTGCATATCCATGTGCCTGTCCAAAAGCCTCTTAGACACCACTATCGAATCTGCCTCCACCCCCACCCCTGGCAGCGCGTTCCAGGCACCCACCACCCTCTGTGTAAAAAAACCTTTGCAGCATAACAGCACAGTGGTAGAGTCGCTATTTAACAGCGCTCCAGGCACCCACTTTCAGCACCCACTACTCTCTGGGTAAAAAAACACTTGCTCCACATAACCTCTTTAAATTTTGCTCCCCACTTACCTTAAAGTTATGCCCTCTAGTCCCAGTGTTGCAGAGCACAGACACAGGTCCTTCGACCAAACTTGCCCATACGCTCTAGTCTTGGACATTTCCATCATAGGATAACGGTTCTGACTGTCTACCCTATCTACGCCTCTCATCATTTTTAATATAGCTCCATCAAGTCTCCCCTCAGACCCCTACACAACCGATAAAACAATCCAAGTCTGTATCTGCATCTACAAGCAGACTGACAAGTTAATGACTAGTTATAATGTGGAGGATGAATTAGTGCTGGTTTACACTGAAGATAGACACAAAATGCTAGGGTAACTCAGCAGGACAGGCAGCATCACTGGAGAGAAGGAATGGGTGACGTTTCGAGTCAAGACCCTTCTTCAATCTGAAGAAGGGCAGCACGGGGGCGCAGCGGTAGAGTTGCTGCCTCACAGCGCCGGAGACCCAGGTTCGATCCTGACTATGGGTGCTGTCTATATGGAGTTTGTACTTTCTCCCTGTGGGTTTTCTCCGGGTGCCCCGGTTTCCTCCCACACTCCAAAAACATACAGGTTGTTAGGTTAATTGGTTAAAATTATAAATAGTCCAGAGTGTGTTGGATTGTGTTGGTGTGCAGGGATCGCTGGTCGGCGGGGACTGGGTGGGCCAAAGGGCCTGTTTCTGCGCTGTATCTAAATGGTATCTGTATCTGTATCAGATTATTATCTAAATGCGTCAAGTTGGGAAAAGGGGAAGTACAATGCGATCGGGGGGTCCTTGTTCATCAGTCACTGAAAGTAAGCATATGCAGGTACAGCAGGCAGTGAAGAAAGCAAATGGCATGTTGGCCTTCATAACAAGAGGAGTTGATTAAAGGAGCAAAGAGGTCCTTCTGCAGTTGTACAGGGCCCTAGTGAGTTCACACCGGGAGTATTGTGTGCAGTTTTGGTCTCCAAATTTGAGGAAGGACATTTTTGCTATTGAGGGAGTGCAGCGTAGGTTCACGAGGTTAATTCCCGGGATGGCGGGACTGTCATATGCTGAGAGAATGGAGCGGCTGGGCTTGAATACTCTGGAGTTTAGAAGGATGAGAGGGGATCTTATTGAAACATATGATTATTAAGGATTTGGACACACTAGAGGCAGGAAACATGTTCCCGATGTTAGGGGAGTCCAGAACCAGGGGCCACAGTTTAAGAATAAGGGGTAAGCCATTTAGAACGGAGACGAGGAAACACAGGGAGTTGTGAGTCTGTGGAATTCTCTGCCTCAGTGAGCGGTGGAGGCCGGTTCTCTGGATACTTTCAAGAGAGAGCTAGATAGGGCTCTTAAAGATAGCGGAGTCAGGGGATATGGATAGAAGGCAGGAACGGGGTACTGATTGGGGATGACTGATTTTAGATGATCAGCCATGATCACAATGAATGGTGGTGCTGGCTCGAAGGGCCGAATGGCCTACTCCTGCGCCTATTGTCTATTTCCCTCCTGGCCCGCTGAGTTTCTCCACCTGTTTGTGTGAGAAAGAACTGCAGATGCTGGTTTAAATCGAAGGCAGACACAAAATGCTGGAGTTACTCAGCGGGTGAGGCAGCATCTGTGGAGAGAAGGAATGGGCGACGTTTCGGGTCGAGACTATTCTTCCTCCACCAGTTTGGTTGTTCAAGGTTCCAGTGTTTGTAGTATCTCTGCTTTCAAGATCAATATGTTAAAGAACTAATGAGACAACTGAAGACTGTTAACTGAAAGGGTTAACTTAAAAACCTTGTGGTTAACAGGCCTTCAGAGAAGAGTGTCCATGGCAGAAACTTATATAAATATTTAAAGCTCTCTAGTTCAATCCAAAACCAGGATCTTAGATTAAAACAAAGACAACTATGAAGGTATGAGGTGCGTCAGTTATGGTTGGCGTTGGCTAATGTTTAAAGAATTAAGATAAAATTCATGCAAATATCCATCCCTGACCAGAATAACAAGATAGAGTTTAGTTTAGAGATACAGCACGGACACTGGCCCTCGGCCCACCGGGTCCGCAACGACCAGCGGTCCTTGTACACTAGGAAGAATAAGGAGTAAGCCATTTAGAACGGAGACGAGGAAACACTTTTTCTCACAGAGAGTGGCGAGTGTGGAATTTTCCTAGTGGTGAGTGAGGCAGGTTCTCTGGATGCTTTCAAGAGCTAGATAGGGCTCTTAAAAATAGCGGAGTCAGGGGATATGGGGAGAAGGCAGGAACGGGGCACTGATTGGGGGTGATCAGCCATGATCACAGTGAATGGCGGTGCTGGCTCGAAGGGCCGAATGGCCTACTCCTGCACCTATTGTCTATTGTCTAGCATTATCCCACACTAGGGAAAATGTACCAAAACCAATTCACCGACAAACCCACATGTCTTTGGCGTGTGGGAGGAAACCCACTGGAGAAAACCCACGCGGTCATGGGGAGAAGGTAGAATCTCCAGACAGACAGACAGCACGCACACATGGTCAGGACTGAACCCGGGTCTCACTGCCGCCCTTATTATATCAAGATTAGAGCTTATAATA
Source organism: Okamejei kenojei (assembly GCA_035221665.1). Taxonomy (NCBI): domain Eukaryota; kingdom Metazoa; phylum Chordata; class Chondrichthyes; order Rajiformes; family Rajidae; genus Okamejei; species Okamejei kenojei. Next base: position 1,437,472 of record CM069137.1, read on the forward strand.
TCGCTGCAAAAACAAAAAAACCCAATGAGCTAGCAAAAGTTCACAAAGCAGAGAAAGAAGAACAAGCAGAGATATGGAAAGGTTGTGTGGATACATTTATCAATTAAAGTTATTTAAGAGGAAGCTTTCAGAAAGCAGTGAAGAAAGAACAAGCATGTGTAAGGAAAGAGACGTGTGCGGTCACGGGGGCGCAGCGGGTAGAGCTGCTGCCTCACAGCGCCAGGGACCCGGGTTCCATCCCGACCACGGCTGCTGTCTGTGTGGAGTTTGTACGTTCTCCCCGTGATCTGCGTGGGTTTTCTCAGAGACCTTCTGTTTCCTCACACACTCCAAAAACATACAGGTTTGTAGGTTAATTGGCTTTGGTAAAATTGTAAACTGTCCCTAGTGGGTGTAGGACAGCGTTAGTGTGCGGAGATCGCTGGTCGGCGCAGACCTGGCTCTCTAAAATCTGTATCTGTATCTCCAAACTAAACTAAACTAAAGAAGATAGCGTGCATGAAAAGATAACACACAAAGAACCTCAATAGCAATGTTCAAAAGTAAGAGCTTCGCTAAATACAGGTCCCTTACTGACAGAAGATGTGAAGCGTCATTCGGTGAATAAAGAAGTGGTGGTGAACCTAAACAAATGAGCTTGAATTTGTTCAGTTTATTGTCACGTGTACCGAGGTACAGTGAAAAGCTTTTGTTGTGAGCTAACCAGTCATCGGAGAGACGATACATAATTAGATTTTTTTCGTTTTTCAGTTTTAAAAATACAGCGTGGAAACAGGCCATTTGGCCCACTGGGTCCGTGCCGACCAGCGATCCCCGCACATTAACACCATCCTACACCCACTAGGGACAAGTTACATTTACCAAGCCAATGAACCTACAAACCTGCTCGTCTTTGGAGTGTGGGAGGAAACCCACGCAGGTCACGGGGAGAACGTACAAACGCTGCACATGCAGCACCCGTGGTCGGGATCGAACCCGGGTCTCCGGCGCTGCACTCGCTGTGAGGCAGCAGCTGTACCACTACGTGACCGCCCTACATACGAGCCATGCTAGTGTTCGGATACAGGGTGAAGGGATCACAGTTAAGGTAAGAAATGTCACTGCTGGAGTAGAGATATAAAAGAGGGGAGCGATTGCAATGTGAGATTGTGGATCCACTTCTGTGAGCAGCAGGCAAAGAGTCGCCTGGGTTTTCCAGGTTCGCAAAGATTCGCCCGGGTGGTATTAGAAAGGGACTGCGCCTTGTCCACGGGCACCCTGGGGGAGTTCCGGTACCGGTGGGCACCGAGGGGGGTTGAGTAGATTCTAGAAAAGGATTGTAATATAGTGGTTTAGTGGTTTACTTGGTATATTTGTTTTGTCTTGTACTATGGAGGTGGGTTCTATTTTTGTTTTATTCTGTTGTAAATACTAATTTAATATGGCGTCGTTGGGAAAAGGGGAAGTACAACGGGATCTGGGGGTCCTTGTACATCAGTCTATGAAAGTAAGCATGCAGGTACAGCAGGCAGTGAAGAAAGCCAATGGCATGTTGGCCTTTATAACAAGAGGAATCGAATATAGGAGAAAAGAGATCCTTCTGCAGTTGTACAGGGCCCTAGTGAGACCATACCTGGAGAATTGTGTGCAGTTTTGGTCCACTAATTTGAGGAAGGACATTCTTGCGATTGGGGGAGTGCAGCGTAGGTTCACCAGGTTAATTCCCGGGATGGCGGGATTAAACATATGCTGAGAGAATGGAGCGGCTGGGCTTGTATACTCTGGAGTTTAGAAGGATGAAGGGGTATCTCATTGAAACATATAAGATTGTTAAGGGCATGGACACACTAGGGGCAGGAAACATGTTCCCGATGCTGGGGGAGTCCAGAACCACAGGCCACAGTTTAAGAATAAGGAGTAAGCCATTTAGAACGGAGACGAGGAAACACTTTTTCTCACAGAGAGTGGTGAATGTGGAATTCTCTGCCTTAGAGGGCGGTGGAGGCAGGTTCTCTGGATACTTTCAGGAGAGAGCTAGATAGGGCTCTTAAAAACAGCGGAGGCAGGGGATATAGAGAAGGCAGGAACGGGGTACTGATTGGGGATGATCAGCCATGATCACATTGAATGATGGTGTTGGCTGGAATAGCTGAATGGCCCACTCCTGCACCTATTGTCTAATATTTGAATAAATATTTTTGATTTAAAAATTAAAAAATAATAAAAAATAAAAGAGTTGCCTGGGCTGGCCGCCATCTTGGATAGCTGTGTCTGTATTCACACATGACACAGGAAAACGCCTGAAATAGTTAACCTGTTCTCCTCGATTCCAACATCCAAATCAATGGTTTAGCAGTGGACCTGGGGTGGGGGGGGGGGGGGGGGTTGAGTTGAACGGGAAGGCGGACAGTATTCTTGCAAAGATGACTCAATGATTCCTTGTTTAAGGAAGAACTGCGGATGCTGGAAAAATTGAAGGTAGACAAAAATGCTGGAGAAACTCAGCTGGTGAGGCAGCATCTATGGAGCGAAGGAGTAGGTGACGTTTCATAGAAACATAGAAAATAGGTGCAAGGGGAGGCCATGCGGCCGTTCGAGCCAGCACCGCCATTCATTGTGATCATGGCTGATCGTCCCCTATCAATAACCCATGCCTGCCTTCTCCCCATATCCCTTGACTCCACTAGCCCCTAGAGCTTTATTTAACTCTCTCTTAAATCCATCCAGTGATTTGGCCTCCATTGCCCTCTGTGGCAGGGAATTCCATAAATTCACATTACTCTGGGTGAAAAAGTTTTTTCTCACCTCAGTCTTAAATGACCTCCCCTTTATTCTAAGACTGTGGCCCCTGGTTCTGGACTCACCCAACATTGGGAACATTTTTCCTGCATCTAGCTTGTGCGGTCCTTTTAGAATTTTATATTTCTATAAGATCCCCCCTCATGCTTCTAAACTCCAGTGAATACAAGCCTAGTCTTTTCAATCTTTCCTCATATGACAGTCCCTCCATCCCAGGGATCAATCTCGTGAACCTACGCTGCACTGCCTCAATCACAAGGATGTCCTTCCTCAAATTAGGAGACCAAAACTGCACACAATACGATGTGGTCTCACCAGAGCCCTATACAACTGCAGAAGAACCTCTCTACTCCTATTCTGAAATCCTCTTGTTATGAAGGCCAACATTCCATTAGCTTTCTTCACTGCCTGCTGTACCTGTAAGCCAACTTTCAGTGATTGGTGTACAAGGACACCCAGATCTCGCTGCACCTCCCCCTTACCGAACCTAACCCCATTGAGATAATAATCTGCCCCCTTGTTTTTGCCGCCAAAGTGGATACCTCACATTTATCTATATTATACTGCATCTGCCACACATCTGCCCACTCACTCAACCTGTCCAACCCTGCAACCTCCTAACATCCTCTTCACAGTTCACACTGCCATCCAGCTTTGTGTCATCCACAAACTTGCTAGTGTTGCTCCTAATTCCCTCTTCCAAATCATTAATATATATGGTAAACAGTTGCGGCCCCAACACCGAGCCTTGCGGCACTCCACTCGCCACTGCCTGCTATTCTGAAAAGGATCCGTTCACTCCTACTCTTTGCTTCCGGTCTGCCAACCAATTTTCTATCCATGTCAACACCCTACCCTCAATACCATGTGCTCTAAGTTTCGGGTCGAGACCGAATGCTGCCTCACCCGCTGAGTTACTCCAGTATTTTGTGTCTACCCGATGATTCCTACTCTGTTTTCTAACCGTTAACCAATCCTCAATCTGCACCAACATGTTAGTTCCAGGAGAGATCGACTGATGTTTTTAGATATTAACGCACTAATGCACGGTGCTGCAGCGGTGGAGTTGCCGCCTTACAGCGTTTACAGCGCCGGAGACCCGGGTTCAATCCTGACTACGGGTGCTGTCTGTACGGAGTATGTGCATTCTCCCCGTGACCTGCGCAAGTTTTTCAATTCAATTCAATTCAATCTTTAATTGTCATTGTGCAGTGTACAATACAGAGACAACAAAATGCAGTTGGTATCTCCGAAGGCAGAGATGCCAACCCTAAATTTAGTTCACAGTAACATTCAACCCATTTGTCCGTAACAAATGGGGTTAAATGCATTTCTCTCCGTAACATACTCACCTGGGGTTGTTGCCGGCGGCTATGCGCACTGGTGCAGATCAGCGGGCTGCGGCACATGCGCACTTGGCAAGGTTGCCGGCGGGTCTGCGCCTGCACACAGGCTGGGGGGGGGGGGAGGCCCGGTGATGGGGCTGCCGTGAGCGGCCGGCTGGCGGCAAGAAAGTGCCGCTGATCGCGCGGGCCGGCGCCGCCCGGGCTCTGGGCCGGGCGTGGCGTGGCTCGAAATGGCGCCAGGCCCGGCAACCCTCCCCCACTGCGCACGACTGGGGCCCGGCAACCCCCCCCACTGCGCACGCGCGGCCACTGGGGCCCGGCAACCCTCCCCCACTGCGCACGCGCGGCCACTGGGACCCGGCAACCCTCCCCACAACTGCGCAGGCGCGGACACTAGGGCCCCGGCAAAGTGCTGCTGAACTGGCAAACCGGGGGCACATGGCACCACGGGAGGAACACCGGCGCGGCGGTAACAGCATGTTTGGCTGCCGGGTTATTTCGCCGGGACAAAATACGGCGAAATCCGGGAGCGAAGGCGAACTTACGAATAAACAAGTAGTACATATACATATACAGTGGTATCCGTGCAATTTGCTGGTGATTGGACAGTGGGGGGGGGGGGTGAGGGGTGGAGACAGGCAGTCATTGAGGTGCAGCGTTGAGAAGTGTGACAGCGGCAGGGAAGAAGCTGTTCTTGAGCCTGCTGGTCCGGCAGCGGAGGGACCTGTAGCGTCTCCCGGATGGGAGGAGGGTAAACAGTCTGTGGTTGGGGTGTGAGCTGTCCCTGGCGATGCTGTGCGCCCTGCGCAGGCATTGTTTACTATGGACAGACTCAATGGAGGGGAGTGAGGAGCCTGTGATGCGTTAGGCGATCTTCACCACCATCTGCAGAGCTTTCCGGTCGGTTCACCAGAATCTGGGGAGACAGGTGGACCTTCTTAAGTCTCCTCAGGAAGAAGAGACGCTGCTGAGCCTTCTTGATCAGCGAGGATGTGTTGTGGGTCCAGGAGAGGTCATCGGAGATGTTGATCCCCAGGAACCTGAAGCTGGAGACACGTTCCACCTCTGTCCCGTTGATATGGATGGGGTTGTGCGTGCAGCCTCTCGATCTCCTGAAGTCCACAATTAGCTCCTTGGTCTTCTTGGAGTTGAGGGCCAGGTTATTGTCGGCACACCATGCTGTTAGGAGCTGAACCTCCTCCCTGTAGGCCGACTCATCGTTGTCGCTGATGAGGCCAATCACCGTCGTGTCATCTGCATACTTGATGATGGTGTTGGTACCATGTACAGGTATGCAGTCGTAGGTGAAGAGGGAGTAGAGGAGGGGGCTCAGCACGCAGCCCTGGGGTACGCCAGTGTTCAGGGTGAGGGTGGATGAGGAGTGGTTATCCAACCTAACAGACTGTGGTCTGTTGGTTAGAAAGTCCAGTAACCAATTGCAGAGGGAGGGGTTGATGCCCAGGTCATCGAGTTTGGCGATCAATTTCGAGGGGATAATGGTGTTGAATGCTGAGCTGTAGTCGATGAACAGCATTCTCACATAAGTGTTTCTGTTGTCGAGGTGGGAGAGGGCGGAGTGGAGTGCCGTTGAGATGGCATCCTCCGTGCTCCTGTTCTTGCGGTATGCAAACTGGTAGGGGTCCAGAGTGGGAGGTAGGTAGCATTTGAGGTGTGCCATGACCAGCCTTTCAAAGCACTTGGCGATGATAGGGGTGAGTGCAACTGGGCGGAAGTCGTTGAGGCTCGCCGCAGTGGAGTGTTTTGGCACTGGCACAATGGAGGTAGTTTTAAGGCACGTGGGGACAACTGCCTGGGCAAGTGACAGGCTTGAAGATGTCAGTCCAGACGTCTGTCAGCTGTGCAGCACTGGTCCCGAGGACGCGCCCCGGATGCCGTCAGGGCCGGCAGCCTTACGTACATTGATCCTACTCAGTGCCACGTGCACGTCGTAGTGGTTGTGTGAGGGGCTGGTGGTCATCGGGGAGCACAGCCTTGATGGCCAACTCTTGGTTGTCCCTTTCAAAGCGGCCATAAAAGTGATTGAGTTCCTCGAGGAAGGATGCGTCGCTGGAAGTGGGGGTGGAGTTGGTGGCTCTGTAGTCAGTGATGGCCTGGATGCCATGCCACATGCGTCGGGGGTCAGAGTTACTGTCGCAGTGCTCCTCGATCCGCAGCTTGTATCTGTGTTTGGCGTTCTTGATGCCCCTCTTCAGATTGGCCCTCGATGAACTATAGGCACGGGCATCGCCTGACCTGAAAGCCGAGTCCCGTGCTTTCAGCAGTCGCCTGACCTCGCTGTTCATCCATGGCTTCTGATTCGGGTATGTGGTGATTTGTTTGAGAGTGGTGACACTGTTGATGGAGGAATTGATGAAGTCCAGAACAGAGGAAGTATAGGCGTCAATGTCAGTGTGGGAGTCAAGGGTGGCCTGAGCTGCAAACGCATCCCAGTCAGTGTTACCAAAACGCTGCTGGAGTGTGGAGTCCGCTTCATCTGACCAAACCTTGACTGCCCTCACTGTGGGTTTAACGCGTCTGATGAGTGGGGAGTACTTAGAGAGCAGGAACAATGATAAGTGATCAGACTGACCAAGGTGGGGGAGGGGGGTGGCCTTGTACGCTTCAGCCATGTTGGTGTAGACTTTGTCCAGTGTCTTGTCCTCTCTAGTGGCGAAGGAGACGTGTTGGTGGAATTTGGGGAGTACAGTCTTCAGGTTGGAGTGATTGAAGTCACCCGCAACAATGAAGGCTGCATCTGGATTGAGGGTCAGTTGTTTGCTAATGGCAACATGCAGTTCTTTCATTGCAAGCCTGGCATTAGCATCAGGAGGGATATAGGCTGCAGTCACAACAGTGGAGGTAAACTCTCTGGGCAGATAGAACAGTCTGCACTTAACCAAGAGGAACTCGAGGTTGGCTGAGCAGTGACTCTCAATGATGGTGGTGTCTGTGCACCATGCTTTGTGTACATACATGCACAGACCCCCACCTCTGGTCTTACCGGAGTCAGATGTTCTGTCCGCTCGGAGTATGTGTCGTCCCGCTAGCCCGATGGCGCTGGCGGGAACATCAGAGTTCAGCCAGGTTTCGGTGAGGATCAGGATGCTGCAATCCTTGATCCAGTTGTAGGAGGCAATCAGAAGACGGAGGTCATCCATCTTGTTTGCCAGGGAACGGACGTTGGCAAGAAAACGGCTAGGCCTGTGTGGGGCTCGCTCCAACCTTGCCTTCAACCCACCTTGAGATCCACGGCGATGTTTTCGGGCCCGTCGCCGTCTGTGTGCGCCTCCGGACGCCCGGGCCGTCTTGGTGCGGTCCTCAGGTCCACCGCCTCGCAGCTCCGCGGATCCACCGCCCCGCAGCTCCACGGATCCGCCACCCCGCAGATCCGCAGCTCCGTGGTGAAGGTGAGTGCAGGAGGGAGCCGGAGTTAGTCCGGAAAGTCGACCGGGGGAACGCTATAGCCGCAGGAACCAAGATTTAAAAGTTCGTGCCGGCTATAGACTCAAAACAAGAAGTAAGGTGAAGTATAGTTCGCTGATCCAAGGGCGACACGGGGTGTCGCGATGCACCCGCGCCGCCGCCATTTGAGATCGTCGGTGTATCCCCACACTCCAAAGACGTACAGGTTTGTAGGTGAATTGGCTTGGTATAAGTGTGCAACTGTCACTAGTGTGTGCAGGATAGTGTGAATGTGCAGTGATCGCTGGTCAGTGTGGACCCGGTGGGCTGAAGGGCCTTTCTCCGCGCCGTATCTCTTAACTAAAGCTAAAGGGAAAAGAATCACGGGATTTCAAGTTAGCGTTAATGTTGAGAACTATATTCTCCACTCCGTATCTTCCCCTTTGCTCCAACTATTACCCTCAAGTTTGACGATTGTATTAATGTAAAGTTTTATCTAATCTAAACTTTAAATTAATACAGCCTACTCCTGCACCTATTGCCTATTGTCTATTGTTAAGACCCGTTGAGTTACTCCAGCATTTTTGTGTCTTTTCTACATTCTTTTATTCAGTTCTCTCTTACATTTATCCACCTTAAATCACTTCACCAAACTCTTCAACAACTTCTGTGCGAGCGAGGCCCACATTGCCACGGAAAAATAAGCTTCACCCATTTTCATTCAATTTTGTACCAAAGGAAATGTCAAAGGAAGGAACTGCAGAAGGCCTCAGGCTTTTCCGAAAAGCTGCGGGATTTAGCCGTGGGAAGAGCGAGGATGAGCAGGATTACCTTGCCTGTGAGTGGGTTGATGAGCTTGGCCGTACAGTCGACAGAACCCGTCAGCACCAGGCTTCCACTGTCGTTGGCAGTGATGCAGGTCAGAGGTCCCTGGTGACTATCCTGACCTAGGGAAGAGGACAGGAGACGTGCTTTATACGGACAACTAGTCGGTACATATGACAATTGAACACTGTCGGAAGGCTAGCTCACCTTCGCCCTCATCTCTTGGTCACTACACTCTCATTGTGGTCAAACTTTAAACAAATATACCCATTTGGTTTCGCTAAAATCACTAAACTTAATTAGATCTGGATAGTTATAAAAGGTTTTTAAACAGGGATAAACCATCTTAACAGAACACCCTTTTGATGAAAAGGGTGGCACTGCAGCACAGCGGTGAAACTGCTGCCTCACTGCGCCAGAGACCCAGGTTCAATCCTGACCTCAGGTGCTGTCTGCGTGGAGTTTGTACGCACTCCTTATGACCGCGTGGGGTTTTTTCCGGATGCTCCGGCTTCCTCCCACATTTCAAAGACGTGCAGGTTTGTAGATTATTTGGCTTCTGTAATTTGTCCCTAACGTGTAGCATAGAACTAGTGTATGGGGGGGGATCGCTAGTCGGCTACACACTAGGGAACAATTACAGAGGGTCAACTCACCTACAAACCTGCACGTCTTTGGGATGTGGGAGGAAAGCAGCGCAGGAGCGTCCCGGAGAAAACCTCAGTCACGGGGAGAACGCACAAATCTCGGTGCAGACAGCACCTGTAGTCATTACATGGACAGTACAGGTGAGGAGGGATGTGGACCAAATGCTGGCAGGAGGGACTAGTGTAGCTGGGGCATGTTAGACAATAGACAATAGGTAGAAACATAGAAATTAGGTGCAGGAGTAGGCCATTCAGCCCTTCGAACTGCACCGCCATTCAATATGATCATGGCTGATCATCCAACTCAGTATCCCGTACCTGCCTTCTCTCCATACCCTCTGATCCCCATAGCCACAAGGACCACATCCAACTCACTCTTAAATATAGCCAATGAAACTGGCCTCAACTACCCTCTGTGGCAGAGAGTTCCAGAGACTCACCACTCTAGGTGCAGCAGAAGGCCATTGAGCGCTTCGAGCCAGCACCGCCATTCAATGTGATCACGGCTGATCATCCCCAATCAGTACCCCGTTCCTGCCTTCTCCCCATATCCCCTGACTGCGCTATTTTTAAGAGCCCTATCTAGCTCTCTCTTGAAAGCATCCTGAGAACCTGCCTCCACCGCCCTCTGAGGCAGAGAATTCCATAGACTCACCACTCTCTGTGTTCTAAATGGCTTACTCCTTATTCTTAAACTGTGGCCCTGGTTCTGGACTCCCCCAACATCGAGAATATGTTTCCTGCCTCCAGTGTTTCCCAGCCCTTAACAATCTTATGTTTCAATGAGATCCTCTCTCCTCCTTCTAAACTCCAGAGTGTACAAGTCCAGCTGCTCCATTCTCTCAGCATATGACAGTCCTACATTCCGGGAATTAACCTTGTGAGCCCTATCTAGCTCTCTCTTGGAAGTATCCAGAGGGCCGGTCTCCACCGCCCTCTGATGCCGGTGTGGGCAAGTTGGGCCGAAGGGCCGTATTTCCACACCTCTATGACTCCATGATGGAACCTGGGTCTCTGGCGCTGTGAGGCCGCCGCAACTCTACCATTGTGCTGCCCCACATGGGGCGATTACTTCTGCGCCTCCTCTCCAGAGACAGCCTCTACAACCCACGCCTACGAGGGGAGGTATTACACGCGGAGCTGACCCACTGATCGGGACCCATCCTGTTGCGTTACCTTTGACCACGTGAAGTGGCGACCCGTGCTTCAGGTCCCAGACCCTCATGGTTCCGTCCTCGTATCCGACAACCGCTCGTTTCCCTGGAGACAGAGCAAGAGACTTACGCTAAATAACATATATTTGTCAGTTAAGCAATCATCAATAGACAATAGGTGCAGGAGTAGGCCATTCGACCCTTCGAGCCAGCACCGTCATTCAATGTGATCATGGCTGATCATCCCCAATCAGTACCCCGTTCCTGCCTTCTCCCCATATCCCCTGACTCCGCTATCCTTAAGAACCCTATCTAGCTCTCTCTTGAAAGCATCCGGAGAAACAGCCTCCACCGCCCTCTGAGGCAGAGAATTCCACAGATTCACAACTCTCTGTGTGAAAAAGTGTTTCAATGAGATCCCGTTCTAAATGGCTTTCTCCTTATTCTTAAACTGTGGCCCCTGGTTCTGGACTCCCCCAACATCGGGAACATGTGTCCTGCCTCTAGCGTGTCCAAGCCCTTAACAATCTTATATGTTTCAATGAGATCCCCTCTCATCCTTCTAAAGGTGTGCGAGTCCACCATCACCACCAATTCTGCTCCATCAAGTTTTGGCTACATTTTAGCCCCACGCTCCTGATATTTGGGCACCCGTTGCAGAGGGGGGAGGGAAGCTGGGGGGGGGGGGGGAAGGGGGGGGGGGGGGTCTGCTCCTGGGCCTGGCCAAGATGGTCATTCACGGGTCCAGGCAGCGGGTAGTCAGCTGCCTGCCCCTATTGCGAGCCGACATCCCTGTGCTGGAGAGGGAACACGCGGTGTCCACGGGGACTCTGAAGGCCGTCCGTGAACGCTGGTCGCTGCGGGGGGGGGGCCAAGTGCATTGTTGATAAAGTTGGCGATATATCAATTTAATTCTCCTTCTGTCGTGTGTCTTTTAGACCTGCAGCTCCGTTGAGGCGAGCCAGGCCAACGTGTCATCGTCCAGGTCAATCGGACCTCGTTCACGATTCGGTGGCCGGTGTTTGGGGCAACTGGTGACTGTGTGCTCCACTGTCTGTGTTGGGTCCCCACACTCGCCGGAGGCGCTGTCCACGAGGCCCCACCTCTTCATCGCTACTCCATAGCGTCCGACGCCTGTCCTCAAGCGGTTGAGGGTTGTCCACTGCTTTCGGGACAGGTCCTGGCCAGGGACGTCCATGGGGTTATCGATGTAATGGTGTAGCCTAGATGGTTCCGCTGACTTCCACTGGTCTCTCCATCTCGTCTTGACCCAGGCGGCCTTGGAAGCGCCAGCCGGTGTTGTGCAGAGCAGCTCTTGGGCTTGCGTGGCAAAGGGGCGCCGTGACGAGGCGTTGTCAATTTGATGATCGCTTGTTTGTTAAACTGCCAATATCGGCAGCCTTTGATCGTGTTAATACTCTGTATGCTTGTTTTTGTTTTCTGAATAATTGTATTTGGAATTTTTTTTTTTTTTTTTTCAAACCAGCATTCAATAATCCTTCCTTAACAGCAGCATGCAATGGCACAACATGGGCACTGGCCCCTACACACTGGAGGGCAATTTTCTAAGGACAATTAACCCTTAAACCCACAGGTCTATGGAGTGTGGATCCGGATCTGTGGAAATCTTTGCCACAGACGGCTGTGGAGGCCAAGTCAGTGGGGGGGTGGGAGCGTGGGGGGGGTGGGAGCGTGGGGGGGTGGGAGCGTGGTTAGGGGAGAGATAGGGTGGGAGCCGATGGGGGATGGGAGCACCCGGAGGAAACCATGGGTGCTGGCCATGGGGTGTTTTGCGTTCCAAAACAACTACTGGGACACCAAAGCATGGGTTACAATCCCTGCCATCAGTGGTATAGATCTGGGCTGCGAGCAGGCAGGGGGGTGGGGATGGGGGGGAGAGTGTGGGGGGTGGTGGGAGGTGGGGGGGGGAGGGGGTGGAGGGGGGGTGGGAGCGTGGGGGGGTGGGATGGGGGGGGTGGGAGTGTGGGGGGGGTGGGAGCGTGGGGGGTGGGGGGGGGGGTGGGGGGGAGCGTGGGGGGGGGTGGGAGTGGGGGGGGGTGGGAGCGTGGGGGGGTGGGTGATGGGGGTGGGAGCGTGGGGGGGGGAGTGGTGGGGGGGTGGGGGGGGAGGGGTGTGGGGGGGTGGGAGTGTGGGGGGGGGGGGAGAGTGGGGGGGGGAGCGTGGGGGGTGGGAGGTGGGGATGGGAGTGGGGGGGAGGGTGTGGGGGGGGGTGGGAGAGTGGGGGGGGGGGGAGTGGGAGCGTGTGGGGGGGGGATGGGAGTGTGGGGGGGGGGATGGGAGTGGGGGGTGGGGGGGGGGGGATGGAGTGTGGGGGGGGGGATGGGATGTGTGGGGGGGATGGGGGATGGGGGGGGAGTGTGGGGGGGGGATGGGGAGTGTGGGGGGGGGGGGAGTGTGGTGGGGGGGATGGGAGTGTGGGGGGGGGATGTGGGGGGGATGGGAGTGTGGGGGGGGGGGGGGGGGGGGATGGGAGTGTGGGGGGGGATGGGGGGGGGGATGGGAGTGTGGGGGGGGGGAGGTGGGGGGGATGGGGTGTGGGGGGGAGTGTGGGGGGGGGGTGGGATGTGTGGGGGGGGAGTGTGGGGGGGTGGGATGGGAGGGCTGTGGGGGGGGGATGGGAGTGGGGGTGGGGGGGGAGGTGTGGGGGGGGGATGGGAGTGTGGGGGGGGATGGGAGTGTGGGGGGGGTGGGGGGAGTGTGGGTGGGGATGGGAGTGTGGGGGGGATGGGAGTGTGGGGGGTGGTGGGAGTTAACTGCAGGTTTTTCATTGGTTGTCAGGGAGGGATTTCCTCATAGGACAAGCTTATGACGCAGAGGAAATCTCGTTCTGCCATCCCGTTGGCGTTTTTCCCCAACACGTTGCTGGTCTACTGAATCGCTGGATTTGAAAGTCGGGCTTAACTTCAACGCCTTCAAAATCGCTAATCGCAAGTTCAGGACAAAACAAAAGGTAGGTAGGACGTTTATTTAACATCTTATCTAGTGTTTTGTGTAATTTAATTTTAAGCTGATGATGCAAAGTAAGTTAATTAGGCCCTGACCTCGGCAACATGATCATTATCTGTATTTTGTGTCATTGTCTATCCGCGATCACTATTTTTATACTAAATATCTGACTAAAAACGTCCACAGCACATACAGATCGGATTGTGGCCGCCGCCACCATATTGTACATGGCAGCGGCCATGGCGGTCTGTGTAAAACGGCCCTTGCCCGCGGTCACAGCTTTTGTGTTAAGTTAATGGGAAAACAAAATGCTAATTTCCAAGTATGAAAATGACCATAACCTTTTTAATACTGAAGATATGAAAGTGAATTAGATATCAAATTAAAGTTCTTTTTTATACTTTATCTGATGGGATAAATCACAGGATTGATTTTTAACATCTCAAAATACAAAAAGCCGCCGTGACTCAGCGGGTCAGGCAGCATCACTGGAGAAAGGGAATGGGTGACGTTGTGGGTGGAGACCCGTCTTCAGACTGAGATTCAGGGGAGAGGGAAACAAGAGATAGAGACGGTGATGTAGAGAGAGCTCAAAGTGGAGCTCGATGGTCCATCGTTGGCTGTGTGCTAGCTGATAACGAGTTATACAGTGAAACTCAACAGGACGACAATGAAACTAGTACGACAACTAGGATGGGGGAGGGACAGAGAGAGAGGGGATGCAAGGGTTTCTTGAAGTTAGTGAAATCAATGTTCATACCGCTGGGGTGTAAACTCCACCAGGGAAATATGAGGTGCTGTTCCTCCAATTTACTCTGGGCATCACTCTGACAATGGAGGTGGCCCAGGACAGAAAGGTCAGTGTGGGAATGAGAGGGGGAGTGTTTGGCAACCGGGAGATCAGGTAGGTTTAGGCGGACTGAGCGGAGTTGTTCACCAAGCCTGAACTTGGTCTCGCCGATGTTTAAGAGTCCATGTCGGAAACAGCGCACACAGTAGATGAGGTTGGAGGAAGTGCAAGTGAACCTTTGCCTCACCTGATTTCTAACACGTTCTGCTTTGTGCTTCACCCCGCAGCAGTAGCTCCTTTACTGTGAAAACGTTCCTGGTGCCTCAGCAACCGTGCTGCCCTCATCTGACAGTAACCCTGGAGCCAGAGTCCCACAGAGGAGGTATAACCCATCCTCTAGCACCCTGTACTCACCATCAGCCAGGAACTTGCCACAGGTCGCTTGGCACCCGGTGCCTGGGAACGTTTTGCATTCTCCGCTAGGCACTTTCCACATCCAGCAGCTGCCCTCGTCCGTGCCCGCTAGAAGGACATGGGCACAGGGATGCCACTCAACCCACTGGGCAAAGGAAAGCAAGAGCAGAGAGTTTTGTCAGTCTATAGAATCCTTCCTACATTATCTATCTATCTATTACTAAAACTCTAATCTTGTTTGTTTGTTTGTTTCCGAAACTCTTCAAAAACACTACACAATAACGCAACAATTTTAGGCCCACCTTAATCATTGTCCAGTGTGCATTAAACAAGTTTTGTTCAGATTGATGTTATATTTTACAAGATTGACATTTTAAACTTTGATAAACATCACAGTTGCGCTTACACTTGCCGGCTGCGCCTGTGCAGTTGAGGGAGGGTTGCCGTGACTCGCGTCACAATGGGGATCTCTGGCGTCACAACGGGAACCCGTCAGTTGGGGGCTATGGGTGAGGGGTGACCTCATTGAAACATGTAGAACAGTGAAAGGCCTGGACAGAGTGGATGTGGAGAGGATGTTTCCACTAGTGGGAGTGTCTAGGACCAGAGGTCACACCTTCAGAATTAAAGGCCGTTCTTTTAGGAAAGAGATGAGGAGGAATTTCTTTAGTCAGAGGGTGGTGAATCTGTGGAATTCATTGCCACAAAAAGCTGTGGAGGGCATCATGGATGTTTTTAAGGCTGAGATAGATAGATTCTTGATTAGTACGGGTGTCAGGGGTTATGGGGGGCGAAGGCAGGAGAATGGGGTTAGGCATTAAAGTCAAAGTCAATTTTATTTGGCACCTGCACCTGCACCTGAAGGTGCAGTGAAATGAATTTGCCAGCAGCGATACATTTAAAAACACACAATACACAATAATATTTAACACAAACATCCACCAGCATTCTTCACTGTGGTGGAAGGCAACAAAGTTCAGTCAGCCAGCCAGCCAGAGATAGACCAGCCATGATTGAATATCGGAGTAGACTTGATGGGCCGAATGGCCTAATTCTGCTCCTATCACTTATGACTGCTGTCTCTGGACATTCATTACCTGCATGTCGCCCACTTCGAAGGACCAGATTTGCACCTTGCTTTCAACATCCCAGACTTTGATTAAGCCGCTCATGTCTCCTGTTACAACCAACGTTGAATCATGACTGAAGGAAGCGGAGATGACAGAATCGTTGTGGCCTGAAGGACAGATGAATCGCTGATGAAACACCACAGCGGGCAACCTGCAGCCTTGCTGCTGCTCCCCTCCTCTACAACCTTATGCACGACTCGGCAAGACGCCCGCATTAGTCAACGAATGATCAGGCTGCAGCATCTCTGGAGAAAAAGGATGGGTGACGTTTTGGGTCAGAACCCTTCTTCTTCGTCCGAAGAAGGGTCCCGACCTGAAACAATAGACAATAGGTGCAGGAATAGGCCATTCGGCCCTTCGAGCCATCACCACCATTCAATGCGATCAATCCCAATCAGTACCCCGTTCCTGCCTTCTCCCCATATCCCCTGACTCCACTATCTTTAAGAGCCCTATCTAGCTCTCTCTTGAAAGCATCCAGAGAACCTGCCTCCACCACTCTGGCAGTGAATTCCACAGACTCACCACTCTCTGTGAGAAAAAGTGTTTCCTCATCTCTGTTTTAAATGGCTTGCTCCTTATTCTTAAACCGTGGCCCCTGGTTCTGGACTCCCCCAACATCAGGAACATGTTTCCTTCCTCTAGCGTGTCCAAGCCCTTAATAATCTTATATGTTTCAATGAGATTCCCTCTCATCCCCATCAGTGTAGTCCAGCACTTGATGTTTATCTTTGGTGTAAGCCATCATCTGAAGTTCTTTGTTTCTACATCTTGGTCTTCTTTAGTCATTCTTGTAAAAGTGCTTTGGATAGCCGGGCCGCCCGCTGCAGAGGAGGTTTCCCTGGAGAATGCCGGGCCGCTGCCTGGATTAGACCGAGCATTGCTGGGAGAGATTGGACAGACACTGGAACGCTGCCAGCTCCGTCCGCCATTAGCCTCAACAGACGGAGACCTGATAGGGGGAAACGACATAGAATGAAAGGCATCCCCCCGATAGGGAGATAGTCAAACACCACAGCCTTTTTAACTCAACACAAAAGGTGGAAATGTCAAGGTGTTCTTGACATTTAACCAAGGCTTTTCACAGAATCCTGCTACATGTTCAGAAGTTCTAGGAGTAGAATTAGGCCATTCGGCCCATCAAGTCAAGTCCGCCACTCGATCATGGATAATCTATCTCCATCCTAGCCCC
Source organism: Okamejei kenojei (assembly GCA_035221665.1). Classification (NCBI taxonomy): domain Eukaryota; kingdom Metazoa; phylum Chordata; class Chondrichthyes; order Rajiformes; family Rajidae; genus Okamejei; species Okamejei kenojei. Next base: position 1,454,117 of record CM069137.1, read on the forward strand.
ATTCTCCTGCCTTCTCCCCATAACCCCTGACACCCGTACTAGGGGTAACTTTAAGAATAAGGGGTAAGCCATTTAGAACGGAGATGAGGAAACACATTTTCTCACAGAGAGTTGTGAGTTTGTGGAATTCTGTGCCTCAGAGGGCGGTGGAGGTCGGTTCTCTGGATGCTTTCAAGAGAGAGCTGGATAGGGCTCTTAAAGATAGCGGAGTCAGGGGATATGGGGAGAAGGCAGGAACGGGGTACTGATTGGGGATGATCAGCCATGACCACATTGAATGGCGGTGCTGGCTCGAAGGGCCGAATGGCCTGCTCCTGCACCTATTGTCTATTGTCAAAGACTAAAGGGTAGAGCTTTATCGTGAGAGGGGCAAAGTTTAAAGGTGATTACACAGAGGGTGGTGGGTGCCCAGGAGACTTTTGGACAGGCACATGTAGGGATATGCAGGGAATGGAGGGATAGGGATCACGTGCAGGCAGGAGGAGAGTTGTTCTTGGCATCATGTTCAGCCCTGCCCGCCCACGCAGCTATCTAAATGCCTCAAACATTAAAGCAGATTCTTCAGTAGTGCGGGTGTCAGGGGTTATGGGAAGAAGGCAGAAGAATCGGGTTGAGAGGGAGAGATAGATCAGCCATGATCAAATGGTGGCGCATACTCGATGGGCCAAATGGCCTAATTACAATCTCATGATCTTTCTCATTGTACCTGCTTCCAGCACCCCCTAAATGTATCTATCTATTTATTTGTCTATTTTGTTCATTATATACTGAACTTTTTTTTTGGTTTTTATAATGAATGAATGAATGAATGAATGAATGAATAAGTTTATTGGCCAAGTATGTACACATACAAGGAATTTGCCTTGGTGCTCCGCTTGCAAATAACAACACAGCATACAATGAACAATTAAGAATAAAATATAAAAAAATTAAAACATTAAGAATAAAACAATAAAGTTTAAACTTGAATTAAATAAAATACCAGAGCAAAAGGAGGCCACAGATTTTTGGTTATTGAGTAGAGCTACTACTCGTGGAAAAAAACAGTTCTTATGTCTGGCTGTGGCAGCTTTGACAGTCCGGAGTCGCCTTCCAGAGGGAAGTGATTCAAAGAGTTTGTGGCCAGGGTGAGAGGGGTCAGAGATGATCTTGCCCTCTCGCTTCCTGGCCCTTGCAGTTCATCAATGGAGGGGAGGTGGGGGGAGGTTGCAGCCACCAGCCTTCTCAGCTGATCGGACGATTCACTGCAGCCTCCAGATGGTGCTTGGCGGCTGAGCCAAACCAGACCATGATGGAGAAGGTGAAGACAGAGATTTGTCTAAATAACTGTTGCACTGCCGCAAGTAGTTGCAAATTCAATGGATATTTTTAAGGCAGAGATCTGCCTTAAGGCAAATTTTTGATTAGAACGGGTGTCAAAGGTTATAGGGAGAAGGCAGGAAAATGGGATTAGGAGGCAGCGATCAGCCATGATTGAATAGTGGAGTGGACCCGATGCGCCGAATGGCTTAATTCTACTCTCATAACTTGTGAACTAGGAATTTCATTCTTCCATTTTGGGACGTATGCTAATAAAACACTCTTGACTTGGCCAGACTCACTCCATGGCCTGAGTGAGTCCCACCGCAAATTGGAGGAGCAGCACCTCATATTTTGCTTGGGCAGTTTACACACCAGCGGTATGAACATTGACTTCTCCATTTTCAGGTAGTCCTTGCTTGCTCCCTCCTTCCCAGCTCTCCCACAGCCCACTGTCTCCACATCAGTCTGAAGAAGGGTCTCGACCCGAAACATCACCTATTCCTTCCCCCCCATAGATGCTGCCTCACCCGCTGAGTTTCTCCAGCATTCTTGTCTACCTTGATTTTTTACAGTGCATTCCTGGCACATAGCAGTCTGTGTAATGTAAAATTGGCCTCTAAAATCACCTTCATGCTTGTTCTCTCTCACTTGAACGTGCGCCCTCTAGTGTGTGTGACACCTCCACCCCGGGGAAGAGACTGCGATTATCCAACTGTGAACGCAGTTACCTGCACACTCCAGCAACACGTCTCCGTCACTCAGCCTCCACACATACGCCATGTCATCCTCACCCCCAGACACGGCCAGGGTGTTCGTCTTGTGGTCCAAACTCAAGCAGAATACAGCCTCTGAAAAGACCAAGTCACACTGAGTTAGACAAAAGTGCTGGAGAAACTCAGTGGGTGCAGCAGCATCTACGGAGCGAAGGACATAGGCAACGTTTCGGGCCAAAACTCTTCTTCAGACTCGGTCCGCATTCACCAACCCGACCTCCCGGTGGCTCAGCACTTCAACTCCCCCTCCCATTCCGTATCCGGCCGCTCTGTCCTGGGCCTCCTCCACGGCCAGAGTGAGCAACACCGCAAATTGGAGGAACAGCACCTCATATTCCACTTGGGGAGTGCATCCTCTTGGCATGAACAATGAATTCTCACAGGTTACACAAAAGGCTGGAGAAACTCAGCGAGTGCAGCAGCATCTAAGGAGCGAAGGAGATAGGCAACGTTTCGGGCCGAAACCCTTCAGACACACATTCTCACAATTTTTTTAACCCTTGGTGTCTCCTCCCCTTCCTACCTCTCCCTCAGCCCTCGGGCTCCTACCTCTCCTTTTTCCTTTTTCCTTTCTCCCCCCCCGCCTCCCCTCACCCCCCATCAGACTGAAGAAGGGTTTCGGCCCGAAACGTTGCCTATTTCCTTCGCTCCATAGATGCTGCTGCACCCGCTGAGTTTCTCCAGCATTGTGTGTACCCCCTTCTCCAGACTGACGTAGGGTGGGGGTGGGGAGAAGAAAGGAGAAAGGAAGCGGAGGAGCCAGAAGGCCGAGGGAGAGCTGAGAAGGGGAGGGGACAGCAAAGGCTACCGGAAATTGGAGGTCAATGTTTATGCCGCTGGGGTGCAAACTGCGCAAGCGGAATATGAGGCGCTGCTCCTCCAATTTCCGGTGGTGCTCACTCTGGCCATGGAGGAGGCCCAGGACAGAAAGGTCGGATTCGGAATGGGAGGGGGAGTTGAAGTGCTGAGCCACATGGAGATCAGGTTGGTTAATGCGGACCGAGCTGAGGTGTTCGGCGAAACGATCGTCAAGCCTACGCTTGGTCGTTCTTAAACACTAAGTCATACTGACTCGCAACTGCAGATACAGCCTCACTCACCATTCCCCTCCCGCCTCTAGGAGGCGGTGCAATGGCGCTGCTGGTACAGCCTTGTTCCTCACAGCGCCAGAGACCCGCATTCCATCCTGACTTAGACCCGTCAGCCCACCGAGTCCTTGCCGACCAGCCATCCCCACACTCTAGCATTATCCTACACATTTATGGCCCCGACCACGGGTGAACAAAGGAGGAGGACTGACTGAACTTTGTTGCCTTCCACCACAGTGAAGAATGCTTTTTAAAAAAAAATTCAAAATAGGCTTAATTCGAGAAATAAATATATACAATACATGATTATTACAAAACTCCATCCGACATTCTCGGAGGCTATACATACATACAATATAGTTTCCCCAAATCACAATTTTTATCCGCCACCCTTGCCACTCATGTGGCCCACTGGTGTGGTATCTCTTATTATTGTGTGTATCTCTTCCTTTATTTTGAGGGGCGTCTCCACCACACCCTGCCCCCCAATGTCCAACAGCTGAAGGACCCTAGACTGTGGTCCTGCCCCACCGAGCTTCAGTGCGTCCCTCAGCACGTACTCCTGCAGTCTGCAGCGGGCCAGTCGGCAACATTCCCCGACGGACATCTCGCTCCGCTGGGAGGTGAACAACGCTCGGGCAGACCAAAGGGCGTCTTTCACCGAGTTGATGACCTTCCAGCAGCACTCGATGTCAGTCTCTGAATGCGTCCCTGGGAAGAGTCCGTAAATCACATGGCCTCTGTGACGGGGCTGTTCGGAATAAACAGTGACATGGACCCTTGCAGACCTCTCCAAACTCTCTTTACGAATCCACACTCTGCGACGAGGTGGGCAACCGTCTCCTCTCCATATTCCCCTCCCGCACTCCCACAATACACAATAGGATTTAACACAAACATCCACCACAGCATTCTTCACTGTTGCACACATTGTGTATTGTGTGTCCTTTTAAAGTGCATCGCTCCTGGCAAATTCATTTCACTGCACCTTCGGGTGTATGTGACGAATAAAATTAACTTTGACTTTGACCAGAGACAATTAGTTACAATTGTGCCAGGCCAATTAACCTACAAACCTGTACGTCTTTGCAGTGTGGGAGGAAACCAGAGCACCCGGAGGAAACCCACATGGTCCTGGGGAGAACGTACAAACTCCGTACAGACAGCACCCGTAGTCAGGATGGAACCTGGGTCTCTGGCGCTGTGAGGCAGCAGCTCTACCCGCTGTGCCACCGTGCCCCCCCCCCCCCCAGTACACAAGACAATAGTCATTTTAAACGTTCACAATCAAAGTGATGTCACCGAGAAAAATTCCACTTTGAAGCAATTCTCAGCCCACACTTACCCAAGGCCCTCCCCAGCAGACGGAAGATGAGTCCCGACCCAAAATGTCAGCCATCCTTTATCTCCAGAGATGCTGCCCGCCCGCGCTGAGTTACCCCCTCCCCCCACCCCCACAATGGGGCAGATTGAGCAAACCATAGAAACGTTTCACTTACTTGTGTGTCTGGTGAAAGTGAGATCGCTGTCATCCTGCACCACCTCCATACATTCCTCATCCTCTGTCTCCCACTGGCCCTCATCCTCCCCCACCTCGCCAGTCGCGTCACCTGCGGGAGACGACGAGATTGAAAGAAAGGTTTAACTTTGTTGTTACATCCTTCTGCAGTTGTACAGGGCCCTAGTGAGACCACACCTGGAGTATTGTGTGCAGGTTTGGTCCCCTAATTTGAGGAAGGGCATTCTTGCTATTGAGTGAGTGCCGCGTAGGTTTACAAGGTTAATTCCCGGGATGGTGGGACTGTCATATGCTGAGAGAATGGAGCAGCTGGGATTGTACACTCTGGAGTTTAGAAGGATGAGAGGGGATCTCATTGAAACATATAAGATTGTTATGTGCTTGGACACACTAGAGGCAAGAAACATGTTCCTGATGTTGGGGGAATCCAGAACCAGGGGCCACAGTTTAAGAATAAGGAGTAAGCCATTTAGAACGGGGACGAGGAAACACTTTTTCTCACATAGAATGGAATTCTCTGCCTCAAAGGGCAGTGGAGGCAGGTTCTCTGGATGCTTTCAAGAGAGAGCTAGATAGGGCTCTTAAAAATAGCAGTCAGGGGATATGGGGAGAAGGCAGGAATGGGGTACTGATTGGGGATGAATCAGCCATGATCACATTGAATGGCGGTGCTGGCTCGAAGGGCCGAATGGCCTACTCCTGCACCTATTGTCTAAATGGAGATAGATAGATTCTTCATTAGTGCGAGTGTCAGGGGTTATGGGGGGAAGGCAGGAGAATGGGGCTAAGAGTGAGAGATAGATCAGCCATGATCGAATGGCGGAGTAGACTTGATGGTCCGAATTGCCTAATTCTGCTCCTAGAACTTTTGAACATGTACCAAGATTCAGTGAAAAGCCTTGGTGATGCATGCAAATCTAACAGACCAGATAATACTGGAGTAACTCAGTGGATGAGGCAGCATCTCAGGAGAGAAGGAACGGGTGAAGTTTAGGGTCGAGACCCTTCTTCAGACTTCAGCCTCACCCGCTGAGTTACTCCAGCATTTGGTGTCTACCTTCGATTTAAAGCAGCATCTGCAGTTCTTTCTTACACAGACCAGATAATACCATACACAAATACAGGCACAATAGGTAGAGCAATACACAGGGCGTCACGGTGGCTCAGCGGTAGAATTGCTGCCTTACAGCGCTAGAGACTCGGGTTCGATCCTGACTACGGGTGCTGTCTGCACGTAGTTTGTATGTTCTCCCTGTGACCACGTGGGCTTACCCCGGGTGCTCCAGTTTCCTTCCACACTCCAAAGACGTACAGATTTGTAGGTCAACTGGCTTTGATGAAACTTGTAAATTGTCCCTAGTGTTTAGGATCGTGCTGGTCTATAGAGATCGCTGGCCAGCGTGGATCCGGTGGGCGAAGGGCCTGTTTCCGCGCTGCATCTCTGAACTAAACCAAAGGGGAAGATACAGAATGCAGAATCTACAGTACATTCAGAAAGTATTCAGGCCCCTTCACTTTTTTCCACATTTCATTAAGTTACAGCCTTATTCTAAAACGGATTAAATTCTTTCTTTTTTTTTTATCATCAATCTACACACAATACCCCAAAATAAAAATCAAAAACAGGTGTTTAGAAATTTTTGCAATCAAAAGGAAATAACTGAAATATCACATTGACATCAGTATTCGGACCCTTCACTCAGTACTTTGTTGAGGCCCCTTTGGCAGCGATTACAGTCTCAAGACTTCTTGTGTATGACGCTACAAGCTTGGCACACCTGTATTTGGGTAATTTCTCCCATTCTTCTCTGCAGATCCTCTCAAGCTCTGTCAGGTTGGATGGGGAACGTCGATGCACAGCTATTTTCAGGTCCCTCCAGAGATGTTCGATCGTGTTCAAGTCCGGGCTCTGGCTGGGCCACTCAAGGACATTCACAGACTTGTCATGAAGCCACTCCTGCGTTGTCTTGGCTGTGTGCTTAGGGTCGTTGTCCTGTTGGAAGGTGAATCTCGCCCTAGTCCGAGGTCCAGAACATTGTGGAGCAGGTTTTCATCAAGGATCTCTCTGTACTTTGCTCCGTTCATCTTTCCCTCGATCCTGACTAGTCTCCCAGTTCCTGCCGCTGAAAAACATCCCCGCAGCACAATGCTGCCACCACCATGCTTCACCGTAGGTATGGTATTGGCCAGGTGATGTGCGGTGCCTGGTTTCCTCCAGACGTGACGCTTGGCATTCAGGGCAAAGAGTTCTTCTTCTTGCGCATGGCGTGCACAGCCTAAAGTTGTAGGACAACTTGTTCTATTTGATTGTGTCGCCAGGTTGGTTGCATTCGTCGAAGCAGGGCAGACCACGTGAAGGTTGCAATCTTCCACCCCACCAAAGAGTTCAATCTTGGTTTCATCAGACCGGAGAATCTTGTTTCCCAAACTCCAAGCGGGCTGTCATGTGTCATGGCTTCCGTCTGGCCACTCTACCATAAAAGCCTGATTGGTGGAGTGCTGCAGATATAGTTGTCCTTCTGGAAGGTTCTCCCATCTCCACAGAGGAACTCTGGAGCTCTGTCAGAGTGACCATCGGGTTCTTGGTCACCTCCCTGACCAAGGCCATTCTCCCCCGATTGCTCAGTTCGGCCGATCGGCCAGGTCTATGAAGAGTCCCGGTAGTTCCAAAATACTTCCATTTAAGATTGACGGAGGCCACTGTGTTCCTCGGGACCTGCAATGCTGCAGAAATTGTTTTATACTCTTCCCCAGATCTGCGTCTCGACACAATCCTGTCTCGGAGGCCTACGGACAATTCCTTTGTTTTCATGGCTTGGTTTTTGCTCTGACATGCACTGTCAACTGTGGGACCTTATATAAAGGCCTTTTCAAAACATGTCCAATCAATTTAATTTACCACTGGTGGTCTCCAATCAAGTTGTCAAGGATAATCAGTGGGAAACAGGATGAACCCAAGCTCAATTTTGGAAATGTGATTTTTCAGTAATTTATTTTTAATTACTGCAAAAATGTCTAAACACCTGTTTTCGCTTCTTCATTCTGGAGTATTGTGCGTAGTCAGATGATAAAAAAATTAATTTAATCCATTTTAAAATAAGGTTGTAAGGTAACAAAATGTGGAAATGTGAAGGGGTCTGAATACTTTCTGAATGCACTGTAATGCTCAGCATAGTAGCCTATCAGTTCCATAGACAAAGCCAATGGGTAGATGTGAATGGGACAGTACCTAGTTTATGGAAGGACCGTTCAGAAGTCTGATAACAGGGGGGAAGAAGCTGTTCCTGAGTCGGGTGGTGCGCACTTTCATCCGATGATGTGTGTTTAATTTGATGTACCTTCTGCCCGTCAGGAGCAGGAAGGCGATGGAATGACCAGGGTGGGACATGTCTTTCCCGAGGCAACGTAAAGTGCAGACGGACTCGATGGTGGGGAGTCTGGTCTTTGCGATGAACTGGGCTACATCTACAACTCCGCAATTTCCAGCGCTCTTGGACAGAGCTGTTCGCAAACCTAGCTGTGATGCAAGTCAACATTGTGCTTTCTACCGTACTTTTTCCCCACAGGGAATGAAGATCTATTTAAGAGACCACAGGACCCAATCCAAGTCCCAACTGCACCCCATCCATCCTCATCCCCCCCCCCCCAATCTCCATCCCAACCACCTCACTTCCCCCTACATACCCTGCATGCTCCCCTTCCTCCCCAATCTCTCCTCCTTTCCCCCACCTCCATCTTTCCCTACCCTCCCCTCCCCTCCCCTCCCTCCTCATCCCCACCCTCTCTGCAATATCAAGCATCCTCTCTCCCTTTTCCCCCCCCCATCAGTCCCCTATATCCCACTCTCCATCCCCTCCCTCCCTATACTGCTCCTACCCTACCCTCCCTTCATCCTCCCCCCCCTTCTCTCCCCTCCCACTCTCCCCTTTCATCTTCCTATCCTCCATCCCCTCCCTCTCTATCCCACTCCCTCCCCATCGCCCTATCCAGTCCCTCCTCCCCTCTCCTAACCCCCCTCCCTCCCTATCTCACTCCCCCCCCCCTACTCCCTCCCATTCCTCCATCCCCTTCCCTCTCTCTCTACCCCATACCAGACTGATTCCTGGGATGTCAGGACTGTCTTATGAAGAAAGACTGGATAGACTTGGTTTATACTCTCTGGAATTTAGGAGATTAGAGGGGATCTTATAGAAACTTACAAAATTCTTAAGGGGTTGGACAGGCTAGATGCAGGAAGATTGTTCCCGATGTTGGGGAAGTCCAGGACAAGGGGTCACAGCTTAAGGTAAGGGGGAAATCCTTTAAGACCGAGATGAGAAAGACTTTTTTCACACAGAGAGTGGTGAGTCTCTGGAACTCTCTGCCACAGAGGGTAGTTGAGGCCAGTTCATTGGCTGTATTTAAGAGTGAGTTGGATGTGGCCCTTGTGGCTAAGGGGATCAGAGGGTATGGAGAGAAGGCAGGTACGGGATACTGAGTTGGATGATCAGCCATGATCATATTGAATGGCGGTGCAGGCTCGTAGGGCTGAATGGCCTACTCCTGCACCTAATTTCTATGTTTCTATGTTTCTATATCCACTCTCCATCCCCCTAATCTCAATCTCCCTCTCTATCCCCTCTCTCTTCCTATCCCCTCGGTCAACCTCACCTGCCGCCTCCTCATTCCCACTCAGCTCGATCACCTCCACGATCTCCTCGCCTTCGTGCAGATCCAGCTGGGGGCTCGACTCCGGTTCCGTCATCTCCACCTGCACTGATTAGGACAGTAACCAGTACACTAGCGCTGTAACTAGTACACCAGCGCTGTAACCAGTACACTAGCGCTATAACCAGTACACTAGCGCTATAACTAGTGCACTGGCGCTATAACTAGTGCACTGGCGCTATAACTAGTGCACTGGCGCTGTAACTAGTACACTGACTAGTACACTGGCGCTACTGGTATTCTGCCGCTATACCAAGTACACTAGCGCTATAATGACTACACTGGCGCTATAACGAGTACACTAGCGCTACAACTAGTACACTAGTGCTGTAACTAGTACACTGCCGCTGAACTAGTACACTGGCGCTATAATTAGTACACTGGCGCTATAACGAGTACACTAGCGCTGTAACGAGTACACTGACTAGTACACTGGCGCTATAACTAGTTACACTAGCGCTGTAACGAGTACACTGGCGCTGTAACGAGTACACTGGCGCTATAACTAGTTACACTAGCGCTGTAACGAGTACACTAGCGCTATAACTAGTACACTAGCGCTGTAACGAGTACACTGGCGCTATAACTAGTACACTAGCGCTGTAACGAGTACACTGGCGCTATAACTAATACACTGACTATTACACTGGCGCTATAACTAGTTACACTAGCGCTGTAACGAGTACACTGGCGCTATAACTAGTACACTGACTAGTACACTAGCGCTGTAACTAGTACACTGGCACTATAACTAGTACACTGACTAGTACACTAGCGCTGTAACTAGTACACTGGCGCTATAACTAGTACACTGACTAGTACACTGGCGCTATAACGAGTACACTGACTAGTACACTGGCGTTATAACGAGTACACTAGCGCTGTAACCAGTACACTGACTAGTACACTGGCGCTGTAACGAGTACACTGGCGCTATAACCAGTACACTGACTAGTACACTGGCGCTATAACTAGTACACTAGCGCTGTAACCAGTACACTGACTAGTACACGAGCGCTGTAACGAGTACACTGACTAGTACACTGGCGTTATAACGAGTACACTAGCGCTGTAACCAGTACACTGACTAGTACACTGGCGCTATAACGAGTACACTGACTAGTACACTAGCGCTATAACTAGTTACACTCGCGCTGTACCTCGCCTGAGCGACCGCGCCGCAGATGTCAGCGCCTCACGCATGCGCGCCCGCCAGACCGCCCCGCCCCCCCGGGCTGAGTGACGGCGGCGCCGACCAATGGGAGCCGGGACAGGCCGGTGTCGTCACACTTGTCAGCCAATGAGCGTCGGGGGGAGGTGCGCACCGCGCGAGGCCTGCTGGGGGATGTAGTCCGCCTGCGGGAATAAAAGCGAATTCGCCTCCGCTGCAGCTCGCCCCGGCACCGTGAATCGCTCCGCTGCTCACTGGCAGCAAACACGTGCGAAAATCAGGCCGAATAGACGACGCCGGGGCCCGGTCTCAGCTCCTGTTTATCCAGAGTCGTACTACAACTCCCGCGAGGCCGTGTGGCGGCAGGCCGTGCGCATGCGTGCGGGGCAAGCCGGGATAGAGGAGGACCGCGATGGCGGCGGCTTGGAGGACCGGGTCGTTGCTGCGAGGTAAATGACCCCCCAAGGCCGTTCAGCCCGTCCTGTCTGCTGCACACCACAGGGAGGGAGGGAGGGAGGAGGCTGGCCACAACAGACAACAGGTGCAGGAGGAGGCCATTCGGCCCTTCGAGCCAGCACCGCCATTCAATGTGATCACGGCTGATCATCCCCAATCAGTGCCCCGTTCCTGCCTTCTCCCCATATCCCCTGACTCCGCTATCTTTAAGAGCCCTATCTAGCTCTCTCTTGAAAGCATCCAGAGAACCCGCCTCCATCGCCCTCTGAGGCAGAGAATTCCACAGACTCACAACTCTGTGAGAAAAAGTGTTTCCTCGTCTCCGTTCTAAATGGCTTACCCCTTATTCTTAAACTGTGGCCCCCTGGTTCTGGACTCCCCCCAACATCGGGAACATGTTTCCTGCCTCTAGCGTGTCCAAGCCCTTAATAATCTTATATGTTTCAATAAGATCCCCTCTCATCCTTCTGAACTCCGGAGTGTACAAGCCCAGCCGCTGCATTCTCTCAGCGTATGACAGTCCTGCCATCCCGGGAATTAACCTGGTGAACCTATTGCACTCCCTCAATAGCAAGAATGCTGCCCCTCCTGGGATCACACCGTTCCCAGCCAACCATCAGCCGATCTGGGATCCTCCCTCCCTGCCCCGAGGTCACCTTTACGGATATGAAGATGCAGCGTCAGAGTGGAAACAGAGTCCCACCGAGTCCATGTGTCTGAAGAAGAGTCTTGACCCAAAACATCACCTATTCCTTTTCTGTGTAGGAAAGAACGGCAGATGCTGGTTTAAATCAAAGGTAGACACAAATTTCTGGTGTAACTCAGCGGAGAGGCAGATTGCTGCCTGTGCTGCTGAGTTACTCCAGCATTTTGTGTCTCCATATTCCTTTTCTCCAGAGATGCTACCTGACCCACCGAGTTACTCTCCTCTTCCCTCTCTCCCACACCCACTCTCTTTCCCTCTCTCCCACAGCCCACAGTCCACTCTTTTCCTTTCTTCTCGCCCCCCACCCCCACATCAATCTGAAGAAGGGTCTCATCCTGAAAGGTTTCCGATGGTGCTGGCTCGAAGGGCCGAATGGCCTACTCCTGCACCTATTGTCTATTACTTCGCTCCATAGATGTTGCCTCACCCGCTGAGTTTCTCCAGCGTTTTTGTCTATCACTGAGTTACTCCGGTATTTTGTGTCTACCTATTTCTGTCCTATTCCTGTCCCACTGAGTTACTCCAGCATCTTAGAAACATAGAAACATAGAAATTAGGTGCAGGAGTAGGCCATTCAGCCCTTCGAGCCTGCACCGCCATTCAATATGATCATGGCTGATCATCCAACTCAGTATCCCGTACCTGCCTTCTCTCCATACCCTCTGATCCCCCTAGCCACAAGGGCCACATCCAACTCTTAAATATAGCCAATGAACTGGCCTCAACTACCCTCTGTGGCAGAGAGTTCCAGAGACTCACCACTCTCTGTGTGAAAAAAGTCTTTCTCATCTCGGTCTTAAAGGATTTCCCCCTTATCCTTAAGCTGTGACCCCTTGTCCTGGACTTCCCCAACATCGGGAACAATCTTCCTGCATCTAGCCTGTCCAACCCCTTAAGAATTTTGTAAGTTTCTATAAGATCCCCTCTCAATATCCTAAATTCCAGAGAGTATAAACCGAGTCTATCCAGTCTTTCTTCATAAGACAGTCCTGACATCCCAGGAATCAGTCTGGTGAACCTTCTCTGCACTCCCTCTATGGCAATAATGTCCTTCCTCAGATTTGGAGACCAAAACTGTACGCAATACTCCAGGTGTGGTCTCACCAAGACCCTGTACAACTGAAGTAGAACCTCCTGCTCCTGTACTCAAATCCTTTTGCTATGAAAGCTAACATACCATTCGCTTTTTTCACTGCCTGCTGCACCTGCATGCCTACTTTCAATGACTGGTGTACCATGACACCCAGGTCTCGCTGCATCTCCCCTTTTCCTAATCGGCCACCATTTAAATAATAGTCTGCTTTCCTGTTTTTGCCACCAAAGTGGATAACCTCACATTTATCCACATTATACTGCATCTGCCAAACATTTGCCCACTCACCCAGCCTATCCAAGTCACCTTGCAGTCTCCTAGCATCCTCCTCACAGCGAACACTGCCCCCCAGCTTAGTGTCATCCGCAAACTTGGAGATATTGCCTTCAATTCCCTCATCCAGATCATTAATATATATTGTAAATAGCTGGGGTCCCAGCACTGAGCCCTGCGGTACCCCACTAGTTACTGCCTGCCATTGTGAAAAGGACCCGTTTACTCCTACTCTTTGCTTCCTGTTTGCCAGCCAGTTCTCTATCCACATCAATACTGAACCCCTAATACCGTATGCTTTAAGTTTGTATACTAATCTCTTATGTGTCTATCTTGTGCTATCTTCAACCATCAATTACCCCCGTACACAGATAGACACAAAGTCCTGGAGTAACTTAGCGGGCCAGGCAGCATCTCTGGAGAAAAGGAATAGATTACCTTTCGGGTCGAACCCTTCCAAAGTTCTACCCTACACACGAACAAGTACTTTGGCTCACAATGCCTGTGTCCAACATGATGCCATTGTGTCCAGCAGAAACAAAACGCTGGAGCAACTCAGCGGCTCAGGCAGCATCTCTGGAGAAAAGGAATCGGTGATGTTATGTATCTTCAGTCAGAGTCATAGAGTGACACAGTGTGGAAACAGGCCCTTCAGCCCAACTTGCCCACACTGGCCAAAAAATGTCCCGACGACACTAGTCCCACTTGCCTGTGCTTGGTCCATATCCCTCCAAACCTGTCCTATCCATGTATCTGTCTAACTGTTTCTTAAACAATGAGATAGTCACAGCCTCAACTACCGCCTCTGGCAGCTCGTTCCGTACACCAACCACCCTTTGTGTGAAAAAGTTACCCTTTGGATTCCTATTAAATCATTTCCCCTTCACCTTAAACCTCTGTCCTCTGGTCCTCGATTCCCCTACTCTGGGCAAGAGATTCTGTGCATCCTCTGTTCCACATCTCCTTTCTATTCCCCATCTACCCGATGCCAATCTCTTATCTACCTTCACGTAACTCATCTGTAGCTTCCTCTACCATTTAGAGAGAAAAAGTTCCTCCTGAGGTCCCTCTTAACTCTCAAGATTCAAGAGAGTTTATTGTCATGTGTCCCAGAGGACAATGAAATTCTTGCATTGGTGCAGCACAACAGGATATTAACCATATAACCATATAACAATTACAGCACGGAAACAGGCCCTCTCGGCCCTTCCAGTCCGTGCCGACCATTTGTTTTCCCTAGTCCCATCTACCTGCACTCAGACCATACCCCTCCATTCCCTTCCCGTCCATATACCTATCCACTTTACTTTTAAATGTTAAAATCGATCCTGCCTCCACCACTTCTGCTGGAAGCTCATTCCACACAGCCACCACCCTCTGAGTAAAGAAGTTCCCCCCTCATGTTACCCCTAAACTTCTGTCCCTTAATTCTCATGTCATGCCCTCTTGTTTGAATCTTCCCTACCCTCAATGGGAAAAATGTATCCACGTCAACTCTGTCTATCCCTTTCATCATTTTAAAGACCTCAATCAAGTTCCCCCTTAACCTTCTGCGCTCCAAAGAATAAAGACCTAACTTGTTCAACCTTTCTCTGTAACATAGTTGCTGGAACCCTGGCAACATTCTAGTAAATCTCCTCTGTACTCTCTCTATTTTGTTGACATCCTTCCTAATAATTAGGCAACCAAAATTGTACACCCGTACTCCAGAATTGGTCTTACCAATGCCTTGTACAATTTTAACATTACTTCCCTACTCCTATATTCAATGCTCTGATTTATAAAGGCCAGCACACCAACGGCTTTCTTTACCACCCTATCTACATGCGATTCCACCTTCAGGGAACTATGCACAGTTATTCCTAGATCCCTCTGTTCCACAGCATTCCTCAATTCCCTACCATTTACCATGTACGTCCTATTTTGATTTGTCCTGCCAAGATGTAGCACTTCACACTTAACAGCATTAAATGCCATCTGCCATCTTTCAGCCCACTTTTCCAAATGGCCCAAATCTCTCTGTAGACTTTGAAAATCTACTTCATTATCCAATATTGTAGCCATAAATACGTCAATACTTCAATATTGTAGCCATAAATACAGGTAAGATCAGCATTTATGGCTATATATATATATATATATATATATATATATATATATATATAATATATATATATTCAGTAAACAGATAATGTGCAATAGGCTGTTATATTTCAGAGTTTGAAGTTGTGTTTAATAGCCTGATGGCTGTGGGGAAGAAGCTGTTCCTGAGCCTGGATGTTGCAGATTTCAGGCTCCTGTACCTTCTACCTGAAGGTAGCAGGGAGATGAGTGAGTGGCCAGGATGGTGTGGGTCCTTGATAATGCTGGCAGCGACTGAGATAGATCCCCTTGATGGTAGGGAGGTCAGAGCCGATGAAGGACTGGCCTTTTCTGCTCCTGGACGCTCAGGTTGCCGTACCAAGCCACGATTCCATACTCTTCCCTCTCAACTTAAACCGATGCCCTCTAGTTTTACAACCCTATGCCCTCTAGTTTTACAACCCTATGCCCTGGGAACAAGACTGTGGGTGTTCACTTTATCCATGTTTCTCACAATCTTGTACACCTCCATAAGTTTACCCCTCAACCTCCATTAAAGATCTGGAATACAATAGACTCACAACTCTCTGTGTGAAAAAGGATCTCCTCATCTCCGTTCTAAATGGCTTGCCCCTTATTCTTAAACTATGGCCCCTGGTTCTGGACTCCCCCAACATCGGGAACAAGTTTCCTGCCTCTAGCGTGTCCAAACCCTTAATAATCTTATATGTTTCAAAAAGATATCCTCTCATCCTTCTAAACTCCAGAGTATATAAGCCTAGCCGCTCCATTCTCTCAGCATACGACAGTCCCGCCATCCCGGGAATTAACCTTGTGAACCTTCGCTGTACTCCCTCAATAGCAAGAACGTCCTTTCTCAAAATGTGGAGACCAAAACTGCACACAATACTCCAGGTGTGGTCTCACTAGGGCCCTGTACATCTGCAGAAGGACCTCTTTGCTCCTATACTCAACTCCTCTTGTTATAAAGGCCAACATGCCATTCGCTTTCTTCACTGACTGCCGTACCTGCATGCTTACTTTTATTGACTGATGAACAAGGACCCCCAGATCCCGTTGTACTTCACCTTTTTCCAACTTGACACCATTTAGATAATAATCTACCTTCCTGATTTTGCCAGCAAAGTGGATAACCGCACATTTATCCACATTAAACTGCATCTGCCATGTATCTGCCTACTCACCCAAGAGTGAGAAGGGAAAGACTTAATAGGAATAAGAGGGGCATTGTTTTCACACAACGGGTGTTGGGTACATGGAATGAGCTGCAAGAGGAGGCAGTTGATGGTACATTAGCAACATAAAAAAAATATTTGGACTGATATACGATTAGGACAGGTTGAGAGAGATATGGGCCAAACACGGGCAAGTGGGAATGGTGTAGATGGGACATGTTGCTGGTCATGAACATGTTGTGCTGAAGAGGGTGTTTCCGTGCTTTGTGACTCGATGGCTGGTGGAATCTCGAGCAAAACACAAAGTGCTGGAGGAACTCAGCAGGTCAGGCAGCATCTGTGGAGAGACAATGTTTTGGGTTCGGACCCTTCTTCGGGCAAAGGGGACTAGCTTAGATGGGAGATAGACACAAAATGCTGGAGTAAGACAGCGGGTCAGGCAGCATCTCTGGAGAACATGTTTGGAAGTAAAGTTCCTGTTCATGTTAAGACTGAAGAAGGGTCTCGACCTGAAACGTCACCCATATCATATTTCTCCGGAGATGCTGCCTAACCCCTTGAGTTACTCCAGCATTTTGTGTCTATCTTCAGTGTAAACCAGCATCTGCAGTGAACTATTCTAATGAACCATTCTATATTTCCTTGCACAGCATCTGCTTTGATCTGTCGTTTTCACACCTTAATCTTCCATATCTCTAGACTCCCTCTCCCCTCACAGTCTGAAGAAGGGTCTTGCCTCGAAACGTCACCCATTTCTTCTCTCCAGAGATGCTGTCAGGCATCCAGCATGTTGTGTCTTTGGTATAAACCAGCATCTGCAGATGGGATATCTTGGTGGGCATGGGCGGGTGACGGCACTGTGGTGCAGCGGGTAGAGCTGGTGGCTGTCGGAGCGTCAGTAACATGCTGTGATTTGCTTTCCCCCCCCCCCACCTCCGCAGGTCGATGGTTCGGCCGCCCCCATTGCCGGCCCCTGGCACCGGCTCTTGCCACGCCCCGCCCAGCCGTGGTCGCCCGGCAACAAGCATGCCGGCACTCGCCGATAGATCCATCCACTGTAACTGCGGAAGCAGACCGGCACTGCGGGCACAGGAGCCCCCGGGCGGTCCGGAGTCCCGGCTGCCAGAGTACATCCCACAGCGCCGAGCCAAGAACCCGATGGGCAAGATCGGGCTGGCCTGGTGAGGCTGGGAATGGCGTGGGGCCGGAGGGGAGGAGAGAGTGTTGCTGGTTGCTGTAGGAAAGTTGCTCTAAACTGAGATACAGAGTGGAAACAGGCCCTTTGGCCCACTGAGTCCGCACCGACCAGCGATCCCCGCACACTAACACTATCCTACACACACTGGGGACAAGTTACATTTACACCAAGCCAATTAACCTACAAACCTGCACATCTGTGGAGTGTGGGAGGAAACCAAAGATCTTGGAGAAATCCCACGCAGGTCACGGGGAGACCGTACAAACTCCGTACGTACATTTTACAATATGTACAATACAAAACTATACCAACATATCCACCACCAACATACAAAGTAAAACAGATACAGTGTCCTCCATAATGTTTGGGACAAAGACCCACCATTTATTTATTCACCAAAGGTGATGGAAAGACTGGGTGCTGAGAGCTCTCTTATACCTGCATTAAGGAGGCAATTTTACTTCGGAGTCACGTGAGTGACTACGTGAAGAACCCCGCCTGGCGCTGGAACGGCATTACGTCGACGCTGACGGCAGAAGCAGGAGCTGCACAGACAGCTCCTCGACAGCAGTAGGTTTTCGGAACCGGCAGGCAAGAGCAGTTGAAAAATTTTTTTAGGACTGGAAAACTCCGTGCCTGGTAGAAACAAGGATTTTAAAAACAAATTAAAAGTTTAAATTGAACAGAAATACTCTGTTAAAACAACGGAGTTTTGAAAAGAACGTCCCCAGGGAATACCCAGCGATCGGGACGAGAGATTAATTACGGGGCCGGTTCCGATACTGGTACCGTTAAAAATACGGTAGAGAGGTTAAAATGCTCCACAATCTTTTGGCAGGAAATTTTAAAAATCTGAAAGGCTGTAATTTAAAAAGTTAATAAAATTCGCGATATGGAGAAAGTACTCCAAAATATAAAAAAGAGACAAGGGTCACAGTACCCAAAACAGTTCCCCAAAAAAAGACCCTGAGGGGCTTGAATATACAAAATATGGCTATGTGCCAAATTGAGAATTTGAAACCCTGGACCCTGGATTAGGGTGGAGGAAGTCTCTTTGGATATAATTCCAAGTGGATAAGGGCTGCAAAAGACAGACCCTGCAAGTGGTAATGTGAATTATGAATGCCCACCACAAATAAAAAAGTGAGGCCAGATGTGCCTGAGATAGCAAAAGATTTTGCTATATCTAAAGGAAGTGGTGAGGCTATGGAAGAAAACCTAGCTACCAACATTAATTATATGGTATCTCACCAACTTCAAGAATACGATAAAACATTTATGTTTTATTAAAATATCAACGGTAAAATCCGTTTATAACGCCATGTCTCAAATAATATGAGATATAAGAAATACAATTTCAAAAGTATTTCAAAATGGTGCAAATATGTAATACTTTCAAAATGAAATAAATTGCCATCAGTTGTGGAGCTCAATAGGAAAAAATATATATATAATTTACCGAATCTGCACTATAGGTTTGCAGATCAATACAAATCAGGATATATTAAATCCTGATTATTATAGAATAAACCTGCCTTATGATAAATCAAAGATATTAATTACAAAAGAACAGACTACTGATCTTTAAACTTTGGGGAGAAAAACTATGATCCAATGAAAAATTTTGATAATGGATCAAAACAAAGGCAAAGATCTTTTAACTTGCGGTGAAAAAAACTATGATCCAATGAAAGATTTGATAATGGATCAAAAACAAAGGCAGAAGTGGTATAATCCAAACATAGCCTTATCTAAACCTATATAATTGGGGAAAAGAAGGCTTGAAGTACGTTGAAGAGGTGCAAACATCTGGTTACAAAATAAGTTCATGAAATCTCCAATTATGGGGGATTACAGGTGTATTATGATTGTTAACTTAATATAAACTAAGGAAGGATTGGTTCACCTGTATAAGAAAACTTTAAAAATTGCTTTCAGGTTTGCACTCAAAAGTAAATTTTAATAAGAAGGGGTACGTACATGTATATTATAAAATTACCTCAGTGTAAAGATTTCATGGTATAAACAATACAAAACATCATTATATTTACACTTTCACAGTGTAAGAAAATGGAAACATCTAGAACATGGAAAAACTGTTGTGATTAACAAAGTGTTAATCAATATTACAGGTGCTTGAAATTAATTAAAGTGGGTCAAGCTGTGCAAGTTAAAACATTGTCCAAACAATCAATCAGTTCAAGGCTGTTAAACCGAACACTGAAGGAACAATTATACTGATAAAAGATCAGCACTTGCACTAATGAGGTCATGGTCATGGGTTTATCTCGATTACATTTAAATTGGAAGAGATAAGAGCAGTTGCAAATTAGTGCCTGACATTACAAACCTGTGGTAGGTAAGGACCTGACCCATTACATAAAGCATATACTTAGGCATTAATAAAATATTTATAAATTACTATTCTGAATTTAGAAAGTAATTCAAGCACCATAAGAGAGGGGGAAAATTGTTCCATGATACAAATATGTCTAATTGTTGTTGACATACTTTGTCCCTCCATTAGGTTAGGTAAAAAATAAATAAAGTTCCAAAAGAAGGAATACAGAAGCTTATAAGAATATGTATGCCTTGTGAAGAGGCTTATGCAAAATATCAAATGATACGTTATCATTATTAAAGTAATGTAAAAAAGGTTCATAAGCTGCTTCAACTATAAGATTTAACAGCTGTTGCAAACTGAAGCAAGTGTTACAGATGATGTACAGCTTCTGTGAATGTTTGGGTAAAGATAAGAGTATTATCTATTCTTATAACAATAATTGATATGTCTCTTGTTCGGACTGCAGACAATAATACCAGGCGAACATAAATGGTTTGTCCTAAGAAAATTTCCAAACATTCGTATTAATTGTTGAAGTATAAGGAGTTATGGATTAAAAAGATCGATTGTTTTATTATGGAACTGTCCATGTCGTATCAAGATGAACAATACCACGGCTGTGGCATATGTTAAACAATGGTCAAATTTGGGAGAAAAACATATTGTCATTATTTTGCATTACTTACGATTAATCTGGTTGTATACAGATTAAATCACTGATCTTTCAAATGTTTCTTGTGGGTCACAAGATAAGTCAAATAACAATCATGGTATTATCTAAGTAAACAGATGTGGTATATTTTAAAGTTTAGTTCCACCTGTTTGTCTCTAAGGAAGAGACAATGGTATCGGAAGACAACAAATTTGGGAGAAAAAACATATTGTCATTAATATGGATTACTTACGATTAATCTGATTGCATACAGATTAAATCACCGATCTTTCGAATATTTCTTGTGGGTAAACCAAGAACAGTGAAGGTGGATGCTTTTCTCCCAATTACATGAGGAAAAGATTTCTTTGTGTTCCTCATTTTTGTTTAATAGGGCAGTGTCTGATGAAAATGTAGCGGGACACTGCCAGAGGCATTTTTTGTGGCCTAATACGGGTCCTTTATGGTTTCATAAATATTGTGTGATTTTGAACTGCTAGTGATGATTCATAGTGGTAGCAATTTATTGAAGTCAAAAAAGGGGTCTCGACCTAGGTCGTTGCCTGTCTCCCTTCGCTCTTTGGATGCTGCTGCACCCACTGGGGATCTCCAGGTTTGAGAAAACCCTGCAGTAATTTATTGTTGTACAAAAAACCTCCATGACATGAAAATATGAATTTGACTCTCCTACAGGTTGACCAGACCATCACAACAGCTGATGGTCAAAGAAGTCTATGAATGTTAACGAATATAACAACATATCAATAAAATAATTATGTATAAAGAAGTGTTATACCTGCAATTTGCAGAAATAAGTCTAAAAAACAATATTTTGTTATAAGAAATTGGAGGTCTGTACATACAGTAAATTTATTTTATCATATTAGATATATGTGAATTCCTTGTGGATTGCATTTTCTAAGTATCTAATTGATAGAGCCAATAATAGGGCTCAGAGTGTTACCGTCTTATAAATATATATATTTATATATATAGTATATATATATGTGTGTGTATGTGTGTGTGTGTGTATATATATATTTATATATTTATATATATATATATATATTTATATATATATATATATATATTTATAAGACGGTAACACTCTGAGCCCTATTATTGGCTCTATCAATATATATTTATTTATTTATTTATTTATATATTTATTTTATATTTATGTATATGTATATATAATCTGTCCAAAATTGTAAGAAATATAAAGGCAGGAGATTAAATAATCTTGAAATGCCTTAAGAAATGGACTCTAACTCTATCTATGATTCAAAAAAACTTAAACATTGAAAATAATAATAATTCTGATAACTTTAGTATCAATATAAGAGTGCAAACATTGCAAATGTTATGTTATAATTGCATGTGGATACAAATTGCATTATCATATATGTTTATGAATCTACCAAACAAAGCACACCAAGAAGACCTGAAACGAAGGTAAACCTATAAGCATATCCTGCCGGCTTTTAAGTTGTGTGTGTGTGTGTGTGAACATTGATGAAAATGTTGCAGTAGGTAAGAGTCTCTGTGGCAATGAGACTGCTTATTACACACAAAAACCACATTGGGTTCAGTAAAAACTGATGGTTATAGAGGAATGTATTTCTAGATGGTTAAAAATTGGATACATTCAGTAGGAACTAGACACTGAAAGGTGGAAAAATCACTCTGTTAATGAGGAAAATACATTCACAGGAATGGCACAGGATGAGCCACTCGAGCAAAGATGCAAGGCTGCAGGAGGCTGTAGATTACTGTTAAAGTAAAAAGGAACCAGTCATGGTGTCAGATTTAGACACGCAATGTTCGGTTCTCTATAATTGTTGCTTTGTCATGCCATAAAAATATATATATCAATTGGTATTTGTGATAAACTTGCCTTTCAATGGAAAGGGCATTATTTTCATTTTTTATAATGTGAAATAATTTTATCACATAACTTGAGGCAATGTTTGGGAAAATGTGTTATTCGCTCGTTATTGTGTTAAATGAGCCGTACTGTCGTATGGAATAAATTCTACGACACGAAAAACACAGAAAGCTTCAAACTCTTCACGTAGTCACTCACGTGACTCCGAAGTAAAATAGTAAGATTAAACGAGAACTACCAGTTCGAAGTTTGATCGTTATTTATGAGGAGTAACGATGAGGGATTACGTGCCCTCCACTCCCCACCCTCATAAAATAAATGATCATCTGGTAGTTCTAAGTCTATTATGAGCCTTACTATGTTACTTCGGCTATTTTTGTGTTCTGTGTTTTTCATGCCGCTGCTTTGAAGTATGCCGTTTGCCAGCGCCAGGCGGGTTCTTCACGTAATCCTCATCGTTACTCCTCATAAAATAACGATCAAACTTCGAACTGGTAAGTTCTCGTTTAATCTTACTATTAAACACACCTGAGCAATTACAAACACCTGTGAAGCCATGTGTCCCAAACATTATGGTGCCCTGAAATGGGGGACTGTGTATAAACACAGCTGTAATTTCTACATGGTGAAACCAAAATATATAAAAATGGCCTTTATTAAAATCTGGCAATACACACTTTAACCACATGTGATTTTTTTTTTTTCTATTACAAATCTCAAACTGAGGAGTACAGAGGCAAATAGATAAATGAAGGTCTTTGTCCCAAACATTATGGGGGATGCTGTATATTCTAAAATATCAAATGTACTGAATATTTTATAACTGTAAGAAAGATATAAGATTGTTAAGGGCTTGGAAACGCTAGAGGCAGGAAACATGTTCCCGATGTTGGGGGAGTCCAGAACCAGGGGCCACAGTTTAAGAATAAGGAGTAAGCCATTTAGAACGGAGGCGAGGAAACACTTTTTCTCACAGAGAGTGGTGAATCTGTGGAATTCTCTGCCTCAGAGGGCAATGGAGGCAGTTTCTTCTTCTTGCGTATGGCGTGCACAGCCTAAAGTTGTCGGACAACTTGTTCTATTTGATCTTATTGGATTGTGCGCGCCGGGTTGATTGCATTTGTCGAAGCAGGGTGGACCACGTGAATCTCCACCCCGAGGCAGGTTCCTGGATGCTTTCAAGAGAGCTAGATAGGGATCATATTGAATGGCGGTGCTGGCTCGAAGGGCCGAATGGCCTACTCCTGCACCTATTGTCTATAGGTTACAGTCCTTGTCCAGGATGCATTCCACCCCCCGCAGTGCCCAGTGGCCCTGGAAATCCTCCAGAGTGGCCCGTGGACAGTGCGTAGTCCCTCTCTAACCCCACCTGGGCACGGACGTAACCCCGGAAAAGGGGCAGGCAGCTGGCTCGGGCAGAGCCCTCCTCCGCCTGGCGCCGTGACTCGCGGATGGCCAGCTTGGCTGGGACCAGGAGCAACTCAACCAGAACATCTTCAGCCCTACCCGGTATATAGTAGTTCAGGACTGCTCTCTACTCTGGTTGTGGTAGGATGATTCAGTTTGCCTGATAAACAGCAAATAATGGATTAAGTTCACAAGTTATAGGAGTAGAATTAGACCATTCAGCCCATCTAGTCTACTGCAACCATTCAATTATGACTGATCTCTCCCTCCTAATCCTATTCTCCTGCCTTCTCCCCATAACCCTTGACATCCGTTCTAATCAAGAATTTGTCTATCTCTGCCTTACAACATCCACTGACTTGGCCTCCACAGTCCTCTGTGGCAATGAGTTCCACAGATTAACCACCCTCTGGCTAAAGAAGTTCCTCCTCACCTCCTTCTAAAGAGCGCGCACTTTCATTCTGAGGCTGTGACCTCTGTCCTAGACACTCCCACTGGTGGAAACATCCTCTCCACATCCACTCTATCCAAGCCTTTCATTATTCTTTAATTTTCAATGAGGCTACCCCTCCCTCATCCTTCTAAACTCCAGCGAGTACAGGCCCAGTACCGTCAAAACGCTCTTCATATGTTACCCACTCATTTCAATGGACAATAGTGCGGGAGTTGGATCATTCCTAGGATCATTCTGTAAACCTCCTCTGCACCCTCTCCAGAGCCGCACCAGATTTGCTCACAGTACTCCAAATGTGGAGTAGGGACCAGCACCTCATAGAGCCTCAGCATTACAGTATTAAGATGGGGCATCTTAACCAGAACAGGGGCCACAGTTTAATAATAAGGGGTAAGCTAGTTAGAACAGACACAAGGAAACACGTTTTCACACAGAGAGTTGTGAGTCTGTGGAATTCTCTGCCTCTGAGGGCAGTGGAGGCCGGTTCTCTGGATACTTTCATTGAAACATAGAAAATAGGTGCAGGTGGAGGTCATTCGGCCCTTCGAGCCAGCACTGCCATTCATTGTGATCATGGCAGATCGCCCCCTCTCATTAACCCGTGCCTGCCTTCTCCCCATATCCCTTGACTCCACTAGCCCCTAGAGTTCTATCTAATTCTCTCTTAAATCCAAGAGAGAAATTTCAAGAGAGAGCTAGATAGGGCTCTTAAAGATAATGGAGTCAGGGGATATGGGGAGAAGGCAGGAACGGGGTACTGATTGTGGATGATCAGCCATGATCACATTGAATGGCGGTGCTGGCTCGAAGGGTTGCATGGCCTCCTCCTGCACCTATTGTCTATAAGATAAAATTAATTTTTTGGATCAAAAACAGTACCAGTTGACCATCACTCCCCGTCTGTGCCCCCCTCCCCCCCGTCCCGCCCCGCTGCAGGTTGTTTGGCCTGCCGACGGGCGTCATCAGCTTCCTGCTGGTCAAGCGGGAGGTGGACAAGAACCGTCTGAAACAGGTGCAGGCCCGGCAGAGGATGAAGATCGCCAACGAGGGCGAATACCGGAGCGAGAGGTACCGTCAGCACAGCGGCACCAGCAGGACAGGCTGAGGGGCAGATCCGGACCACCACACCCCCCCCCCCCCCTCCGTACAATCAGCCCCCTGGAGCTCTGCTTCACTCAACTCCCTGGGGAAGGGGAGTCCGAAGGGTGCTGAGCCACCAGGAGATCAGGTTGGTGGAACGTCAGTCTGAAGAAGGGTCCCGACCGAAACCCCGTCTGCTGTTCTCCCTCCACCGCCCCCCCCCCCCCCACCACACAGGTGCTGCCTGACCCACTGAGTTCCTCCAGCACTGTGTACTTTGTTCATGATTATAGCTCCTTGTGTTTCTACCTGTTTATCTCCATCGCTCCAGAGAACACTGAAGCTGCCACTTCCACTGTACTTGCAGTGAATCTACAGCCAATATTGCTTCTCAGATGTAAATTATTTACAATAGTTATGATTATAATTAAAGTTTTAAGTGACTCTTAAATGTGCTTTGAGTCAGCGTTTGTGAATATTTACATTGCAACTCCACTGAAGACGCCCAAAGTAACTTGTTCATTCATTCAGCTAAATCATTCATCTGTTCTATATTAGGGGCGCACGGTGGCGCAGCGGGTAGAGCTGCTGCCTTACAGCGCCAGAGACCCGGGTTCGATCCTGACTACGGGTGCTGTCTGTACGGAGTTTGTACCTTCTCCCCGTGACCTGCGTGGGGTTTTTCCGGGTGCTACCGGTTTTCCTCCCACACTCCAAAGACGTGCAGGTTTGTAGGTTAATTGGCTTGGTATAAATGTAATTTGTCCCTAGTGTGTGCGGGTAGGTAGGCCCCCCTCGGTCATGACTGACCATGGGTGATGCATCCTGGTCGGATGCAAGCCTGGGCGATGTCATATGGAGGGCAGGCTGTTGCCCATGCAGCACGTCCCTCGTCTCCACGTCGCTGATCCATCCAAAGGAACAGCAGGGCCATTACAGCTTGGCACCAGCACCGTCGCAGGAGCTGCCAGAGCGAGGTTGTAGACAACGACAAACTGCCTTAGAGGCTCCGGCTCCGGATTTTCTTGAGGTTTACTCCTGGAGCCTTTTCCATAACTGGATATGGCCACAAGGCAGTGGAGGTTTTAAATCAGAGTTTTCACTCTCATAGATGGACTGCCTTCCCAGGCTGAAGAGTCCCATCTGCCCGAGACACGTGGGGACGTCTACCTTCCCGTGCAGGTCTATACCACCTACCCCCTAGTGTGTGTAGGATAGTGACAATAGGTGCAGGAGGAGGCCATTCGGCCCTTCAAGCCAGCACCGCCATTTCATTGTGATCATGGCTGATCATCCGGTATCAATAACCCGTGCCTGCCTTCTCCCCATATCCCTTGATTCCACAGCCCCTAGAGCTCTATCCATCTCTCTCTTAAGTCCATCCAGTGATTTGGCCTCCACTGCCCTCTGTGGCAGGGGAATATCCATAAATTCACAAACTCTCTGGGTAAAAAAGTTTTTTCTCAGCTCAGTCTTAAATGACCTCCCTTTATTCTAAGACTGTGGCCCCTGGTTCTGGACTCGCCCAACATCGGGAAATTTTTTCTCCTGCATCTAGCTTGTCCAGTCCTTTTATAATTTTATGTTATCTATAAGATCCCCCCACATCCTTCTAAACTCCGGTGAAATTACAAGCCTAGTCTTTTCAATCTTTCCTCCCCCCCATATGACAGTCCCGCCATCCCAGGGATTAATCTCGTGAACCTACGCGGCACTGCCTCTCAATCACAAGAGCGGATGTCCTTCCTCAAATTAGGAGACCAAAACAGTACACAATACTCCAGACGTGGTCTCACCAGAGCCCTATACAACTACGGAAGAACCTCTTTACTCCTGTACTGAAATCCTCTTGTTATGAAGGACAACATTCCATTAGCTTTCTTCACTGCCCGGCCGTACCTGCACGCCAACTTTCAGTGACCGGTGTACTAAGGGTACACCCAGGTCTCGCTGTACCTCCCCCTAACCTAACCCCATTGAGTAATTGACTTCTTCCTATTTCAGGTATTCCTTGCTTTCCTTCCCCTCCCTTTCCCAGCTCTCCCACAGCCCACTATCTCCGCCTCTTCCTTTATTCTTCCCGCCCCCTCCCCCCCACCCCTTACATCATCTGAAGAAGGGTCTCGACCCGAAACGTCACTATTCCTTCGCTCCATAGTTGCTGCTTTGCCCGCTGAGTTTCTCCAGCATTTTTGTCTACCTGTTCGATTTTTTTCAGCATCTGCAGTTTCCTTCTTAGACATGTCACCCTGAGAGAGATTCTCCACAATTGCTATCCCACTCCCAACCAACCCCATCACTCTCACCAATCAAAGGTCTTACCATGGATCAGACAGGTTTGGAGGGATATGGACCAAAATAGCGGGCAGGTGGGACTAGGTATAGATGGGACATGTTGGGCGAGTTGGGCGAAGGGCCTTGTTTTCCACACAGTATCACTAACCCGGAACCCGAAGGAAACCCACGTGGTCACACAAGGAGAACCTTTTTTACAAAATCCACCCAGACGCCACCCGTGGTCAGGATGGAACCCGGGTGCCTGGGCCCTACAAGCAGCAACTCCACCGCTGAGCCACCATGTTTCCGTGCTGGACAGCTCGTTCATCCAGCGATTTTCAACCAGCTGATCCAAAAATATTCTTTAAGAGGTGCAGGCTCGAGGGGCCAAATGACCCCACTTCTGCACCTATTTTCTATGTTTCTAAGAGAACGGAGAGAGTCCCCTTTGGCAATGGGATTTGTTTTGGTATTGGTACAGGGTTAAAGGATTGCTGAGGGGGCTCAAAAGGCGCTTGGTCAGACTGCACTTGGAATGTTTGTGAAGCTAAAATTTGGGCCACATATTCTGAGGAAGGATGTGCCGGCTGTGGAGAGGTTTATTACTGGAAGGATCCCAGGAATGAATGGGTTAATGTATGATGAGCATTTGACGGCACTGGGCCTGTACTCGCTGGAGTTTAGAAGGATGAGGGGGGGGGAACCTCATTGAAACTTACAGAACGCGTGAACAGGTCCGGATAGAGTGGATGTGGAGAGGATTTGTTTCCACTAGTGGGAGAAGGTCTAGGACCAGAGGTCACAGCCTTCGACTTAACAGGGTGCATTTTTAGAAAGGAAATGAGGAAGAAAAACTTCTTATAGTCAGAGGGTGAATCTGTGGAAACCTCATTGCCACAGAGGGCTGTGGAGGCCATAGTCAGTTGATATTTTTTAAGGCAGAGAGAGATAGACAAAATTCTTCATTAGAAACAGGTGTCAAAGGTTATGGGGAGATGGCAGGAAAAATGGGGTTAGGGAGGGAGAGACGAGAGTGATAGATCAGCCATGCTTTGAATGGCATAGACTCGAAAGGCCGAATTGGCCTAATTCTACTCCTGTTAACTTGTGAACTTGTGACTGCTTTTGCAAATGACTGGCTAGCTTCACAAACATGGGCCACATGTTGAAGATTGAGATATAAAATTTAAACTATAATTAATTTAATAATTTCTTATATTATATATATTTACACCAGCAGGGGGAAGCACTTGAGCTAAAACTCAAGTCAAAACTCAAAGACATGCTGGAGTAACTCAGTGGGACAGGCCAGCATCTCTGGAGAGAAGGAGATGGGCGACGTTTCGGGCCGAGACCCTTACTTCAGACTGAGTGTCGGGGAGAGGGAGACACGCGGAGATATGGTAAGGGCAAGGTGTGAAATTAGAGATCAAAGGGGGTGGAATGTAGAATAGATCATTGGTCGACAAAAATGCTGGAGCAACTCAGCGGCTGAGGCAGCATCTATGGAGCGAAGGGAAATAGGCGACGATTTCAGGTCGAGACCTGTCTTCTGCCTAGAATAGATCATTGTTAGCTATGGGAAGGGGAGAATGAGGCATACAAAGATAAAATGTAATCAGAAAGACAGGACTGGTCGGAGAACTAGGGTGGGGGGAGGGATGGAGAGATAGAGGGAAAGCAAGGGCTACATGAGAAGTTATAGAAGTCAATGTTCATGCCGCTGGGGTTTTTTTTTGTAAGCTGCCCAAGCCAAATATAAGGTGCTGTTCCTTCCAATTTACTGCTGGGCCTCACTATGACAGTGTGAGGAGGCCCAGGGACAGAAAGGTCAGTGTGGGAATGGGAGGGGGAGTTGAAGTGCTGAGCCACGGGAGATCAGGTTGGTTAAAATGGACTGAGCGGAGGTGTTCGGCGAAACGATCACCGAGCCTGCGCTTGGTCTCACTGATGTACGGGAGTCACACCTGGAACAGCGGATACAGTAGATGAGGTTTGGAGGAGGTGCAAGTGAACCCTCTGCCTCACATGAAAGGACTGTCGGGGTCCTAGGGACGGTGTCGAGGGGGGAGGTATAGGGACAGGTGTTGATTCTCCATCTCCTGCGGTTGCAGGGGGAAGGTGGCTCGGGGAGGAGGTGTTTTGGGTGGGAAGGGACAATCATCCCCTCCAAGCTGGTTACCAAACTCTCAGAACTGGGTCTCTGCGCATCCCTCTGCAATTGGATCCTCGACTTCCTCATTTACAGACCACAGACTTGTTCGAATTGGTAGAAAAAGTGTCAGCCTCGATAAAATCAGCACGGGAAAAGTGCTCAGCCCCCTGCTGTACTCACTCTATACTCATGACTGCTTAGCCGGTCATAGTACGAACTCCATCATCAAGTTCGCTGGCCCTCAACCAGCAAAACCAAGGAACTGATTGTGGACTTTGGAAGGGATAGGATGGGGACCCACAGTCCCGTTTATATCAACGGGTCGATGGTGGAAAGGGTCAAGAGCAAATTCCTGGGCGTGCACATCTCTGAAGATCTCTCCTGGTCCTAGAACACTGATGCTATTATAAAGAAAGCACATCAGCGCCTCTACTTCCTGAGAAGATTACAGAGAGTCGGTTTGTCAAGGACTCTCTCTAACTTCTACAGGTGCACAGTAGAGAGCATGCTGACCAGTTGCATCGTGGCTTGGTTCGGCAACTTGAGCGCCCTGGAGAGGAAAAGACTACAAAAAGTAGTAAACACTGCCCAGTCCATCATCGGCTCTGAACTCCCCACCATCGCTAGGGGGCGCTGGACTGCCAGCAGCCTCTGCCTGCAGCCCGTAGTCCGTTTAAAGTTTGTTTTTGGGGAAACGTTAACTTTTTTTATGTGGGGGAGGGGGCAGGGTAAGGGGAACTAACTCCCAGTCACTTCCTGGCGGGGACGTAACTATTTCTCCGAGTTGCGTCCTTGCCCCCCGCCTCGCGGCCTACCACCTGGATCCGAGCGGCCTTTCCTGCCGGGGACCGGGAACCGGACCAGAGCTGCAACAGCGGCGGCGGCGCTGGAGTCACCGCGGAGCGGGGCGAGACTACCTGGGTCGCCGTTTGGAGCTCGCAGCGTTGGGCCGCTGCTCCAACATCATGGAGCTCTGGTTTTGAGAGCTCCCAACGCGGGCGGCGCTGACTGTCATCGTGGAGTCCTGGGGCCCTTTTGCCGAGGAGCCTCCAGCGTTGCATTCTCCACCCGGCGCGGCCAGTGGATTTTGGGAGCGTGGACTCCGGTAGGAGGGGGCAGAGTCGGGGTCCAGGCCACTGAGGACGTCCCCCAGTCCCAACGTCGGACTTGCATCACCCCGCCGGAGCGGGCTGAACATCGGTCCGCCCGTAGCGGCGGACTGCAGGGGGCTTGGGTGGCACGACCACGGGGGAACATCGGGGGAAGAGACTGACTTTGGTGCCTTCCTCACAGTGGGAAATTTTTGATCTGCTGTGGGGGTATGTTTTATGTTGATACCCTATCTACTCCATGTTGTGTTCTTTATTTTTAATGTATGGCTGTATGGTGATTTAATTTTGCTGTGCCAATTGGCACATGTGATAAATAAATGCATCTTATCTTATCTTAAAGAAGGGAATCTATCGCCGTCGCTGCCTCAAAAAGGCTGGCAGCATCATCAAGGACCCACACCATCCTGGCCACACACTCATCTCCCCGCTACCTTCAGGTAGAAGGTACAGACAGGAGCTGAAGACTGCAATGTCACAGGTTCAGATACAGCTTCTTCCCCACAGCCATCAGGTATTGAACTCACACTCTAACAAAACTGAACATTAAAGCCCATTGTCTGTTTATTTTTTTTTTTGCACTCATCAGTTTATTTATTTCATGTGGTGTATATATTTATACAATGGTATATGGACACAACTGATCTGTTCTGTAATTCATGCCTTGTATATTCTGTCGTGCTGAAGCAACAGCAAGAGTGTCATTTCCTCTCTGGGACATGATAATAAACTCTTGAATCTTGAATCTTGACCGGGGTGTTGTGATATGTTTACACCAGCAGAGGGGAGCACTGAGCTGAAAGAAAGTGAACCTCACCCCACCCTCTTTCCTGGCGATATCACAGTGGCCTTCCTCATCGTCGTAGAAACAGGCCCTTCAGTTTATTCTTGTCACGTGCTCACCAGTCAGCGCAGAGACTACATGATCACAATCGAGCCATCCACAGTGTACTGGTGTAGGAACTGCAGATGCAGGTTTACGCCAAAGATAGGCACAGAGTGCTGGAGTAACCCAGCGGGTCAGGCAGCATCTCTGGAGAACAAGGAATGGGTGATGTTTCGGGTCGAGTCTGAAGAACGGTCTCAACCCATAACGTCACCCATTCCTTCTCTCCACAGATGCTGCCCGTCCCGCTGAGTTACTCCAGCACTCTGTGAAAGCTCACCTATCCAGTTCTCCACAGATGCTGGGGGGCCTGACCCGCTGAGTTACCCAGTGAAGTGTGCGCATGTGCGGAGCTCTTCTAGAGTGTGCGCATGTGCAGGACATTCCCGGAGTGTGCGCATGTGCAGAGTATTTCGGGCGGGAATGGCCTGCGGAATCAGCCATGTTTGCCAGACGGTTTCTGAGTAATGTATTAAAAGAAATAAGTTGCTTAAAGCTTAAATAAAGTTAAGTAATATTTACAAGTAGTGAAAGTTTCATTTACTCACAACAATTTAAGCAACTTATCTTACAAGTCATACAGATCGACTTGGGATGGAGAAACTATTGAAACCCCAACGCTTGGATCTGGATCCCAACTCACTGCTGCTTGCAAAAGAATTGGAGCACTGCTTCGTATACTAAATAACTTCCTTTGAGGAGTGTGGCAACGATGCACAGACAGGCTTAAGACATTAATAAGTCTTTGTCTCTTCTGATGTATTACGAGTACATAGAGGAAGTACAACTTATGATTCTGCTATTGATTTTACTAAAGCAGACTCTTCGTTAAGACACCCAACGTGATATTCACTCGACACCTCCTTGCTACTCGGAAACAAAAACCTGGTGAGTCACTTGATGAATTTTTACAAGAACTTTCAGAGACTTAGGTAAAGACTGTGCCTTCAAAGCAGTTACGGCTGTCAATATCGCACAGGATGTTATTCGAGATCTTTTATCAATGGTTTGGCATCTCTTTAATACGACAGAGGACCTTTATTTTGAACACAAAAACCACTTAGATTTACAGTCAGGCTTACAATCAAGCTTACTCTTTAGACTTGTCTGCTCAGAAACATTCAGATACTGATGGCTTCATCTAAGAGTTGTGATTCGCTGCAACTACTACAACGAATCTCACCATCGTACAAATATGGAGCAAACTGAAACAATTCTCTACGGATAAAGGTGCCTTGCTGCAGCATTATAATTATTCAAAAAGGAAGTGTTACTTTTGTGGGGGAGGGTAATTTCAAAAGAGAGAGATATTGCCCTGCTCGAGAGGCAACTTGTATTAGTTGTGGCAAGAAGGGACATTATTCTAGAGTATGCAAAGTCCAAAGCAACTACAAAAATTGTGACTGCTGCCATGTATACGCCTTCTTTATGTGCAAATTACAGCTGCATTTTCCTCAGAGCTTGTCTCATGCAGCTACAACGGTATATCCATCAATGGCCATACACTTAATGTATTTAATTGATTCTGGCAGTTCAGAAAGTTTTATAAGTGAATCAACAAGTTGTGTCTCGACTAAATCTAACCATAGTTCCTTCAAATAAGGATCCGATGGCTCTGTACAACTCTCAACACTCAAATTATAGGATCTTGTGTTGTTGACTTTATTTGAAACAAAACTAGCTATAAATCTGTATGTGCTAGGTATTTTGAAAAATGTGTGTAGTGATATAATTCCTAGGTCAGGATTTCCAGAAACTGCACAGATCACTTCAAATAATGTATGAAGGATCTATGCCTGACCTTGTATTGTCAAAGATTCCCAGTAATTGTGTGGTGTTTCTGCTGCATCTGTTGAATGTCCTTCATTTTTCACTCATTTATCCTCCAAGTGCAAGCCAATTGCTACAAAATCAAGACACTTTAGGAAAGATGATAGGAACTTTTTTAAAAACACAGAAGTAAACTAATCTTTTACGAGAAGGGATCGTAGAACCCAGCTCTTCCCCTTGGAGGGCACGAGTTGTCGGGTTAAGGACCCCTTTGAGAGGATATAGGAAAAGACCCACTCCCCACCCCCCCCCACCCAAACCCCCCACCCCACCCTGCATTGATTACTCTCAGGACTATAAACCAGTTCACAGACCTTGATGCATTCCACTACCTCGAATGAAGAATTATCAATCACATTAGCTAAGTATAAGATATTTCTCTACTTTTGACTTAAAATAGTGCTTACTACCAAATTCCTTTGAAGGCATCAGAGAAGAAATACACTGCGTTTGAAGCAAATGGAAATTTATATCACTACTGCAGAGTTCCTTTTGGTGTAACTAATGAGCGTGGCTGTTTTTCCGGAGAGAGATGGACAAACTTGTTGAAACAGGAAAAACCTTAAAGATACTTTCCCTTATCTTGGATAATATAACTATTGCAGGAAAAGACCAAGCTGAATCATGATTGAAAATGTACAACGGTTTTTTAGATGTACATTCTATAAAAATCTAACATTAAATGAGGCTAAGTCAATAACATCAGTGTCATCAATTAAATTTCTTGGTTATTGGGTTGTGAAATGATATAATCAAGCCTGATCAGAAAGACTTTGCCCACTCCAAGAGATACCTGTTCCAGTTACATTAAACTCATCTACGAGGGTCCTTGGGATGTTTGCATATTATGCAAAATGGATACCAATTTTTCTGACAAAATTCAGCCTTTGATTAGAGCAAAATCTTTCCCTCTTGACTCTTACAGCAATTGTGTCTTTTACTTCTTAAAAGAAACAATTGGAATCTGCGACATTACATGCCATTGTCGAGGATTTCCCTTTGTTGTTGAATGTGATGCCTCTGATTTAGCAGTATCAGCAACATTAAATCAAGGAGGACGGCCAGTGGCTTTCATGTCTCGTACTCTCCAAGGTAGTCGAATCGCACTACCCACCTGTCGAAAAGGAAGCTACAGCAATTTATTGAAGCAGTGAGAAAATGGAGTCATTTCTTGCTCGCAGCACTTCACTTTGATAACAGATCAGCGTTCAGTAGCTTTTATGCTGATAATCGAAAACGAACGAAGATTAAGAACAGTAAAATTCATGAATGGAGGATTGAATTATCTGCATATTAGTTCTTCAATTGAGTACCGCCCTGGTAAGGATAATGTTGCTCCAAGATACATTAACCGAGCATGTTGTGCCTCTGTTCATTCTTCTGCACTCACTGATCTTCACATGGGTTGTGTCATCCTGGAGTCACCGTTTGTTACACTATGTTCGTTCCAAAAACTTACCTTTCTCTACAGTAGATGTGAAGATGACGTGTGCTTCATGTAGAATTCTGTGCTGAATTAAAACCAGGTTCTTCCGTCCTGAAGAAGGAATCGATTGGTCAAAGCTACTCAACCTATGAACGTTTGAGTATTGACGTTCAAAGGGCCATTACCATCCTCCTCTCGAAAATGTTTATTTACTTACCTTAGTTGACGAATATTCGAGGTTCACATTTGCTTTTCCTTGTCCAAAATATGTCAGCTGCTATGGTTATCAAATGTTTAGATCAACTGTTTTCTTTCTGTGGGATTTCCAAGTTACATACATTCTGATAGGGGCACCTCATTCATGTCGAAAGATTTAAAGGACTACTTTCTAAGAGAGGAATTGCAACATACAACAACACCTATCATCCTATTGAAAAAAATTAAAATATGGTCAGGTTGAGAGGTAATAACGGAATCATTTGGAAAGCAGATGAAACTGGCTTTAAAGTCAAATGACATACCAGATCAGCATTGGGAATGTGTTTCTACCAGATGCATTACACTCCATCAGACCCTCTCTACTGTCAAACTGCTAACAATACTACTCCACATGTAGCGGTTCTTTAAACTTCAAACGGCGTTCTTTAGTGGTACTTCTCTGCCACATTGGTTGACTAGCCCTGGGACCGTGTTGCTTCATCGTTATGTCCGATCAAATAAGAACGAGCTTTGTTGTGTGATTTTGAATGACTGATGTCCAACCCATCTTATGCATATCAAGTTTCAGGCCCCTATGGACGTCAGTCAACCTGTCTCTCACTTCGTGACCTTGCACCATGTCCGTCTTCTCCATCAGCTCCGCACTTCTTGATTGATCTTGATAACACTAATTCGAGAACTTCCTCCAACACTTCCAGCATCCCCTACGGAAACTTCTATGAAATTCTAAAATTGTAAATCTAAATAACAATATGGGTGAAGTAGCGGATGACCAAGCAATATATCTTCCGACCAGCTATTGAAACGCCATTATCTGTTTTTTTTTCTGAAGCGCCACAAGATGTATTAAACCTCCTGACCGTCTCAAATTATAAATAGGAGGGGAGAATGATGTGGGGAGCGCATTGTGCGCATGTGCGGGGGTTCTTCTAGAGTGTGCGCATGGGCAGGACATTCCCGGAGTGTTGCACATGTGCAAAGTATTTCGGGCTCGGGAAAGGCCTGCGGAATCAGCCATGTTTTGCCAGACGTTTCTGAGTAATGTAATTAAATAAATAAGTTGCTTAAAGCTTAAATAAAGCTAAGTAAATTACAGAAGTGAAAGTTTAATTTATACCTCACAACAACCCAGCACTCTGTGAAACGCTCACCTATCCATGTTCTCCACAGATGCTGCCTGACCACTGAGTTACCTTAGTATTTTATGTCTATCCAGTGTACAGATACAGGATCACGGGATTAATCTTTAGTGCAAAGATAAAGTCCGATCAAAGAAGTCCGAGGGTCTCCAATGAGGTAGATGAGAGTGTCAGGACCGCTCTCTAGTTGGAGGAGTGGATAACAGCCGGGAAGAAACATGTCCCTGAATCTGGAGGTGTGCGTTCGTTTTCAGACTTCTGTACCTCTTGCTCGGATGGAGAGGGGATGAAGAGGGAGTATCGCAACACCAGAAACAGCGTGCCCCAATCTACTCAATCGTCCACACTGGCAAGCGTTTGGCCCTTATCCCTCTCCACCTATCGGCATTTTAACCTTACACTCCTAAGACATGCTGGTTTGTAGGTTAATTGGCTTGGTATAAATGTAAATTGTCCCTGGGTGTGTGTTAGGACAGTGTTAGTGTGTGGGGTTCGCTGGTTGGCGCGGACCCGGTGGGAGCCGAAGGTCCTGTTTCCGCGATGTATCTCTAAACTAAACTTAAAACGTTCCTGTCCATGTAGACACAATATCTTGTGGCCGCATCAGCAGATGTTTCCTGCGCTAGGGAAGAAAGGCAGAAATAATAAGACGTGTAAAATTAAAATGAGAGGCACTAACTCTCGGTGGAGTGGGCCGCTGGAGGCCCTGCAGCAGCCTTGGCCTCCATTAGTGTGTAGGGAGGAACTGCAGATGCTGGTACATACCGAAGATAGACACAATGCTGCCAGACCTGCTGAATTACTCCAACACTCTGTGAAACGTCACCTATCCATGTTCTCCACGGAATTATGGTCTCTTCTCAAGCATTTTATAATAAAAAGAATCAGAGGGAACAACAGGAATTGGAAAAGGAGATTAAACAATTAGACACAGAGAACGCTGCTAATCCATCCATAACCATATAACCATATAACAATTACAGCACGGAAACAGGCCCTCTCGGCCCTTCCAGTCCGTGCCGACCCTTTGTTTTCCCCTAGTCCCATCTACCTGCACTCGGACCATACCCCTCCATTCCCTTCACGACCATCCATACCTATCCCACTTTACTCTTAAATGTTAAAATTTGATCCTGCTGCCTCCACACTTCTGCTGGAAGCTGATTCCACACAGCCACCACCCTCTGAGTAAAGAAGTTCCCCCTCACGTTACCACCGAAACCTCTGTCCCTTAATTCTCATTCATGCCCTCTTGTTTGAATCTTCCCTACCCTCAATGGGAAAAGCTTATCCACGTCAACTCTGTCTTATCCCTTTCATCATTTTAAAGACCTCAATCAAGTCCCCCCTTAACCTTCGCGCTCCAAAGAATAAAGACCTAACTTGCTTCAACCTTTCGTCTGTAACATAGTTGCTGAAACCCTGGCAACATTTCTAGTAAATCGCCTCTGTACTCTCTCTATTTTGTTGACATCCTCCTATAACTAGGCGACCAAAATTGTACACCATACTCCAGAATTGGTCTTACAATGCCTTGTACAATCTTTAACATACTTCCCTACTCCCTATATTCAATGCTCTGATTTTATAAAGGCCAGCACACAAAGGCTTTCTTTACCACCTATCTACACTGCGATTCCACCTTCAGGGAACTATGCCACAGTTATTCCTAGATCCCTCTGTTCCACAGCATTCCTCAATTTCCCTACCATTTACCATGTACGTCCATATTTTGATTTGTCTCCTGCCAAGATGTAAGCACTTCACATCTTATCAGCATTAAACTCCATCTGCCATTCTTCAGCCCACTTTTCCAAATGGCCCAAATCTCTCTGTAGACTTTGAAAAATCTACTTCATTATCCACAACAACACCTATCTTAGTATCATCTGCATACTTATCCAATTTTCCACCCCATCATCCATTTCATTGAGTGGACATGACAAACAACAGTGGGACCCAACACAGATCCTGAGGCACCCCACTGGTCACCGGCTTCCAACATGACAAACAGCCATTCCACATTACTCTCTGACATCTCCCCCATTCAGCCACTGTTAATCCATCTTGCTACTCGCCATTAAACACCCAAAGATTGAACGTTCTTAACCAACCTTCCATGGGGAACCTTGTCAAAGGCCTTACTGAAATCCATAGATAACATCCACTGCTTTACCCTCATCAATTTCCCTACGTTACCGCTTCAAAAAATTCAAGAAGGTTTGTCAAACATGACCTTCCAGGCACAAATCCATGTTGACATGTTTCCTGATCAGACCCTGTTTATCCAGATGCTTATTATATATTATCTCTAAGTTTCCTTTCCATAATTTGCCCACCACTGGACGTCAAACTAAATAGGTCTATAATTGCTAGGTTTATTCTTTGAACCCTTTTTAAACAATGGACAACATGCGCAGTACGCCAATCCTCCGGCACTATTACCGTTTCTAATGACTTTTGAGATTTTTTCTGTCATAGCTTCCTGCTATTTCTACACTAACTTCCCTCAATGTCCTAGGGAATATCCTGTCAGGACCTGGAGACTTATCCACTTTTTATATTTTTCAAAAGTGTCAGTACTTCCTCCTCTTTGCAATCTCATAGTTTCCATAGCTTCTCTACCTTTTACCCCCTTAATCACTGAGTTTCCCCCCCAATATTAATATCCTTCTCCTTGGTGAATTACCGAAGAATAAGACGCAATTGTTTCAATATCTCCCCCATCTCGTTTGTGGCTCTGCAGATTAGCTGTCCATTCTGGTTCTCTAATGGTCCAATTTTATCCCTCGTAGCCTTTTGCTATTAATATAGCTGTAGAAACCCTTTGGGTTTAACTTTCACCTTTACTTTGCCAAATCAACCTCATATCTTTTTTAGCCTTCCTAATTTATTTCTTAAGATTCTTTTTACATTCTTTATACTCCTCTAGCACCTCATTTACTCCATGCCTCCTAGAATTATTGTAGATCTCTCATCTTTTTTCGAAACAAGTGTCCAATTCCCTTGAAAACCATGGCTCTTTCCAATTTTTAACTATTTCCCTTGTTCAACCTAACAGGGACATAAGATTCTGTACTCTTACAATTGCCCCCTTTAAAATGTCCTCCATTTCTCTTCTACATCCTTCCATGAAAACAAAGTGTCCCAATTCACTCCTTTACAATCCTTCTACGCATTCCCTCAAAGTTAGCTTCTTTTCTCCAATCAAAAAATCTACACCCAAGGTCCATTCTGACTCTCTCCTATAATTTATATTGAAACTAATGTATTGTGATCACTGGTCCCGAAGTGCTCACCAACGCATACCTCCGTCAAATGACCTGCCTCATTTCCTAACAGGAGGTCCAGCACTGCCATTCTTCTGGTCGTTACCTCTGTGTACTGCTGCAAAAAACTATCCTGCACACATTTTACAAACTCCAAACCATCCAGCCCATTTACATTGTATTTCCCAGTCTATTTTGGCAAAATTGAAATCTCCCACAATCACTTCCTTGTGCCTACTACTAAGACTGCTATCTCCTTACATATTTGCCTTGCTCCAATTCACGCTCCCCATTTGGCGGTCTATAATACACCCATACTAAAAGTGTTGCTACACCGTTCCCACTTCTCAGTTCCACCCAATATGCCTCCCTAGACGAGCGCTCTAATTATCCTGCCAAAGCACTGCGTGTAATATCTTCTCTGACAAGCAATGCAACACCTCCCCCTCTGGTTCCTCCCAATTCTATCAACCCTGAAAGCAACGAAATCCTGAATATTTAGTTTCCAATCACAGCCCTCCTGCAACCATGTTTCACTGATTGCCACAACATCATATTTCCAGGTGTCAATCCAGGCTCTAAGTTCGTCCACCTTACTTACAATGCTCCTAGCATTAAAATATACACATTTTAGAAACCCACCATCCCTTATTCTATGTCTATTATCTTTTTCATCTTTCTCGCCTAATCTCTAACCTTTCTCGTCGCTCCTCCCCCTCCTTCTCTTCCAACGGCTCCTGTGGGCCATAACAACACATAATAAAATCGCTGCACTGAAATATAAATTAAATAAAATATACACAGATCAAATTGTAAAACTCTACCAATACACTAAACAATTACAATTTGAATTTGGAGATAAACTTCAAAAATTATTGGCTCGTCAATTAAGAAAGATGGAGGGAGAAAAAATAATCCATAGGATTAAATCATATAATGGCGAACTATTAGTAAAACCTAAAGATATTAATGAGAGATTTTTGCAATATTATAAAAATTTATATTCAGCTAAAACGACAGAAAAACAAAGATAGGAATAGAAGCATTTTAAAAAAAAATGTAATTTGAAATGGGTTGGAATTCACAAAATAGATGAATCATAAATGCTGAAAATTTCAGTAAAAGAAATCAAAGAATCTATCAGATCATTTAAAAATCGGTAAAACAGGGACCAGATGGTATAGGCCCTGAGAATTTTATAAAACATTTTATGATATGATTGTACCAAGTGTCTGAAGACACTCTATGAATACATTTATACTCACCAGAAACTACCAGAAAACGTTAAATGAATCTATTATAAACACTTATACCTAAAATAGACAAAAGACCTGGATGACCCAGGATCATATAGAGCTATAGCTCTTTTAAATACTGATCAAAAGATACTAACCAAAATATTTAGCACGAAGACTAAGTACAGTTATTAATATAAATTTTTCACCCCGATCAAACAGGATTTATACCAAAACGATATTGCCTCCTCATAAACCTGAGTGAGTTTACAACTATTATATATTCAAAAAGAGATATTAATAAAGACTTAGTAATTATTTCGTTGAGGCGGATGCGGAGAACAGCGCTTTGACCTCGTGGGAATGGTGGGGCTTGTTTGTCTTTAGTTATGGAAACTTTTAAGTGGGAGAGAAGTTTATTACTTGGGTCAATTTGATACACTAATACATCTGACGAATAATAACCTTATCAATTGCTATTACTAATATTTAATCTTTTCGAAGTGAAGACAGGTTGGTCCTCTTATCCCCCATTACTGTTTGCTCGTGCATAGTAACCTTTGGCTCTACGGGTGAGTTCTAAATCCTGGAAATATATGGATTTGAACAGATATACTGAAAAAATAAAATTCTTTATATGGGATGATGTATTAATTTATATTACAAAGCCGGAAATTAGTATCCAAACATTTACTAATATTAAATATCTGATTTGGATTATTTTCAGGATATAGTATAATTGGAATAAAAGTGAATTATCTTGGTTGCCAATAATGGTAAATAACTTGCATACACTACAACAATTTCCTTTTTAAGATAGCAAACGAAAAATCAATTATCTTGGAATTCATGTAACAAAATGATTTGGCTCTTTATTTAAATCCAATTTTCCACTTTTATTGAATAAATTAAATAAGAACATTTTTTTATGGAAAATTACATTACGATCTCAATGCTAGGTAGAATTATGCAAAAAAATTTTTTTCACCCGCAATTACTTAAATCTCATCCAATTTGGATTCCGATTATCCGATTTGACACTAAGCTGGGTGCAGTGTGAACTGTGTGAGGATGCTATGAGAAATGCAGGGTGGACTTGGACAGGTTGGGTGAGTGGGCAGATGAATGCAGATGCAGTTTAAGTTGGATAAATGTGAGGCTTATCACAAAATAAGAAGGGCATATATTCTGAGTGGTGTCAAGTTGGAAAAAAGGGAAGTACAAAAGGGGATCTGGGGGGTCCTTATTTAATCAGTCAATGAAAGTAATCATAAGGTACCAGCAGACAGTGAAGAAAGCTAATGGCAATTGGCCTTCTTAACAAGAGGAGTTGAGTATGGGACAATGGTTTCCTTCTGCTGTTGCACAGGGCCCTAGTGAGACAACACCCTGGAGTATATGTGTGCAGTTTTTGGTCTCAAGTTGGAGGAAGGGAACATTATTGCTGTGAGGCGAGTGGTAGGTTGGTTCAGAGGTTAATTACGGGATGGTGGGACTGTCATAGGTGTTAGAATGGAGCGGCTGGGGCTGTATACTCTGGAATTTTGGGTGAGAGGGGATCTTAGTGAAAACATATAAGATTATTAAGAGATTGGACACACTAGAGGCAGGAATCATGTTCCTGAT
This sequence comes from Okamejei kenojei, assembly GCA_035221665.1. Taxonomy (NCBI): domain Eukaryota; kingdom Metazoa; phylum Chordata; class Chondrichthyes; order Rajiformes; family Rajidae; genus Okamejei; species Okamejei kenojei. The sequence continues at coordinate 1,496,677 of CM069137.1, forward strand.
GATTGGGGGGTCCTGAAACAGGGCCTCAGTTTACGAATAAGGGGTGGCCATTTTGAAGGAGATGAGGAAAAACTTTTTTACCAAGAGAGTTGTGGAGTCTGTGGAATTCTCTGCATCAGAAGTCGGTGGAGGGCACGAATTCACTGGATGCTTTCAAGAGAGTGCTAGGACAAAGGAACAAGGCCAAAGGACTTGTATTGGTGACATAACACCAATTGGTGAGTGTAATTTGGTCTTGCCATGCAGCACACAAGATAAAGATAAGGCACAAACACTAAAGTATTACTAATTAACCCTAAAAACATCCGCAACAATGGTTCCCACTGTGGGGGAAAGGCACAAAAGTCCAGTCCTTCCCCAACGTCCTCCCATAGTCGGGGGCCTATGAGGCCTCCTGCAGCAGCGTTACGGCAGCCCGTTGTTTTAGGCCTGCTCGCCGGTTGATGGTGCTCCGGAATCGGGAGAGTGCTCACAGCGGGCTTGGGACACATGGAACGGACGCTTCATTACCGGAGACCCGCATCCGAAGACCGACAGGAAGCCGCCTGAGGGAGCTCCACCAAAGGTGATCTGGCCGAGAGATCCCAGGATACGATGTCATAGTTCAGAGTCGCCTCCAGCAGCTGGCCGCTCAGCAGACACGCAGCCTCTGCGATGTTCACCTGCGGACTCAGCATTCCGGAGCTCCACGTGGCGACCCAGGCCAGGCATACGCCCGCCCCGTCCACGATGGTGATCCAGCGATGCGCAGCCTCCGAAGTCGAGTTCTGGCCGGTCCCCCCAGAAATGCCGCTCCAGGCCCGTCTGTAGGCCGCCGAGACGGGTCGAAGTTGCAGCCCGGAGGATAATGGCTGGCCTCTCCGAAAAGGTAGGGAACAGGAAAAGCTAGTTTCCCCCTTCCCTCCCCCACCCCCCACATAAAATGAATAGACTCCAAATCAAATACACGTTTTACACTCTAAATAAATAGAATGAAGTAAAGACAGAGCTGCAGGCGGGCAGCCTTTTCCATCTGGAAGGTGCACCATAGATAGTGGCTCTTAAAGTAGATAGGGTTTAGATAGCAGAGTCATAGAAAAAAGAAACATAGAAATTAGGTCCAGGAGGAAGGCCATTCGGCCCTTCGAGCCGCAATGCCATTCATTGTGAATGGGGATATGGGGAGGAAGGCAGAAAGGGGTACTGATTGGGGATGATCTGCAATGTCCATATGCATGGCGGTGCTGGGCCTTGTAGGGCCGAATGGCCACTACTCCTTCACATTTTGTTATTGTCTATTGTGTTGGGGAGGAAGGCAGGAGAATGGGGTTAGGAGGGAGTGGTAGATCTGTAATGATTGAATGGCGGAGTAGAATTGATGGGCCGAATGGCCTAATTCTGCTACGTCACTTAAGCATCTTGGGTACCAATCAGTATGGTTATTTGTACTTAAGGGTACACAAAAATTGTGGAGAAATCTGCGGGTTGCTGCAGATCTATGGAGGGAAGGGGATAGGAAGTTTCGGGGAAATTGCATCTATCGTCTAGATTGTGAGATAGTATATCATAATTATCTTTATATTATATATTATAAATATCAAATAATATACAACCAAATCATACACAACACTACTACAAAACTTAATATTAAAACCAATACCAAATAAAAACAACCACACTACCACCCCACAAAACTACAACACACAATTATAAAACCAAAATAACCACAATACACACCACAAAACACTCCTAACCACAATATTCAAACCTCACTAATAACACACTACTCACCCCCTCTAAACAAATCC